>MU184156.1:95397-111614 GCA_016904865.1 Pissodes strobi | reverse complement strand
AATAATAATAATAATAATAATAATAATAATAATAATAATAATAATAACTTAAACATAATTGAAACAACAGCTAAGTCTAGGCAACCTAACAAACAGAGTTTCAAGCCCGCGCTACCGCCGACAAACCTGGCCTGGAGGAATCCAGCCATGTCACCAGCAGCAGACGGCCCACGGGGCTAAGGCATATGCAATTGCCAACGGGAAGAAGATTTCCAAAGACAATTCGCACCGCTACGTATCCGTAATGCACAACAGAACGCTGAGAATCACGTAAAACAAAATGTACAGGTTAGTGGTATTGCCCGCGGTAGCTTGAACATGGATAACGTAAATAATGTAAATATTTCTAACGTAATGACAAATTTAAACAATGTGGTCAACAAGATTAACAGTCTAGTTAATCTTGACCAATTATTCCTAGCTTTAGATCAGTATTCGTGTATGTTGGAAGCGTGTCGAGGGGACAAAGCTGAAATAATTCAGGCCTCATTGCGCTTCTTCTCATACGAGTAATTTAATATTACGAAATATGTACTTATTTCCACACGTCTCGTCTCTGTAGGAAAACTATTGTACCTAACGCTTGCGGAAAATGTTTTTTCCGCACTCGGCTGCTTCACCGAACTCCGCTACGCGTCGTTCGGTGAACGGTACAGTCGTACGGGAAAATTAATTTTCCACAATTGTTAGGTAAAGAGCTATTAACAAATTAGCTTTTTCTTATAGCTTCTTTTTTATATTAGATCTCTTTCAAAATATATACATAGCTATACAATACCATTCTAAATAACTTTTCCTAATAAAATTTTACGATATTTTCACAGATAAATGCGTTTGTTATATTTTTGAAAAAAATTAAACTTCCCGCCAAACCCCAAAAGACGAACGGTATTGTTCAACGTTCTTTGTGGGTCCGTTTAATGCAGAAGCAATTGTTGATATCGATTTTTACCAAAACAAAATAATAAAGAATTTTCCCATATGATGCGTACTTTCTTCCAGTAGCTGTATGAAAAGGCAATTTTGATTATTTGAAAACAAACAGTGACAATTCTTGAGACGATGCCAATAAAAAAAGATGCTAGTGTGAAAACTATGAACATATAAAAAGAAGATACAAGAGCCGAAGAAAAAGACGAAGAAGAGTCTGATCGGAAAGATGAGAGAAAGAATAAAAAGTAAAGGAAATAATGTGTTTGTGGACCATACCGCAGAAGTGAAACTTTATCCGCAAAAAACAGATTAGTATTTTTATCTTATACAAATTCGTTGACATGAATTGTAGAATTATGCATAATAATATGCTTGTCAGAGACCGATAGGCGAGTTCGGCGCGGATAACGTGGAAGAGGCGAGGATAAAAGATCGTTATCCCATATTTGGCTTCAATTGTGGTCAGACAAGTATAAAAATTCACCAGTAATCTACCTCTCTACTTCCGTTATCGTTCACTGTATTTCATATTTTGTACATTTTGTCTATCAGCTTATTCTCTAAGTACTAAAGAAATTTCGCTTCAGTAATTAAAACCACTGTGGAATCTAAATGAGTTATGTTGCCCAATATAATGCGTTTTTTTTCAAATCAGGCAAGGCAATATATTGCTTGCTTTTACCTAAAAAAATATATTTCATTAGAGTATGTGACTAATTAAAATTTATTTAAAAATTATGTAGTAACACGTAATGTAAATATGTATATTCTATATTGTTGTGGAGGATTCATTTTTACCTTGAAATTTATTGCCTTTGGCTCCACAAATGATTACGCTTATTTTGAATTGGTATAGAGCCTCTTCGGCTAAGGCTCCAGGATGTAAACTGCACAAGTGCTAGTTTAATGGCCCTAAAGAATTACCTAAATATCTTCTACGTTTCGATAGGCAAGTCTGCTATCGTTATCAAGAATGAAAGAAACAAAAAATTAAAATGGTTAGCAAATACAATAAAACAGTAAAAAGCTCTTGCAGACTGTCAAGCATTGAACTGACTTTGACAAGATGACAATTATAATGCCATATTTAATTACTGGTAACTGGTCTTTAGTGTGATATTGAGGTATTATTTGGTAAATTAATTTGTTTTTGAAGCTTTATATATCTATAATTTGGTGTTATTCCCTTAGGAAGAATTTAATGATTTTTGTTGAAAGGATTAGTTAATTTTTAAGTGTCCCTTATCAACTTGAGTTTTTAGCAAAGGTAATCAAGTGCTATTAAAACTAACAGAAGTTGAAGCAACACATTCATCTTTATTTAATAAAATTAAAGCACTTTCTTTAATTTTACATTTTTAGATGAAGGTTCCTTTGCTAAAATACTTGAAGCGTTCAATTGTATTCTGTGATTGTTATCAAATGCATGTTGACAAATATGTGATTTGTGGAATTGTGCATTTCTAATACAAGTGTGGTGTTCTTTTATACGTTTTGATAATGGTCCACAGGTCTCACCTATATAAAATTTATTACATTTACATGGTATTTATCTATAAAATACGTTTTTAGTAGTTTCATTTTCATTAAGTGGTTTTGTTAGTTTGGATCTAAGGGTGTTTTCTGTTTTGAAAATGGTACGAATGTTATATTTATTACCTATTCGTTTTATTTTGTCTGATAAACCAGGAATACAAGGAATAAAGAGGTTCGTAATAGGTCTATTTTGATTTTGTCTGATATTTGGTTGTTCAAACTCTATAAAGCATTTTTGAATGAAATCAATAGGATAGTTATTTTTAATCAAAATATTGTTCAAAAAATCATATTCTGTGTTGAAATTTTGATTATTACAAATTATTTTCATTATGGACTTTTTACAACCTCCTTTTTGACCATTATTGGGTGATTTGAATTAAAATTTATATATCTGCTTGTATGTGTAAATATAACAACTTTAAACACAACCAGGCTAACAAGACGGATGATTTTATTTACTAAGCGCTATAATGAATACTAAATACCAAATGTTAGACCCTTGGGTTGTGTTTTCGAATTCCTTTCGGTCAAAGTAATATTAATGACCCCTACATCCTGTTTTGCATTGACCATAACTCATCTAGTAATTCCGTCTGATCACTTTAGGGTTGAATTTTAATTTACCCTTATCAGCAATATTTCATTAATAGATCGGCGTTTAATTACCTCCATGTGGGTCAGCATGTCAGCAATCTATTTACTAGAAAGATTTATTTATTAAAATGAGCCCGTTCTTCCAATATTAATTTCCTATAATTTAGGGCGAACCTACGAATAATTCAGAAAATAATTCGCAATAGTTATGATATGATTTACTCGAAATAGAACACTCAAATGTCTAACCAGCCAAGAGCTTTAAAAAATCACATAACTTTTTACGGCCCGCCTCAATATAAGTATTCTCTTTATTTTAAGTAGGGTGTCTTAGGAAATTTAAGGAGAAGATCTGCTGAACCACAAAGCCGATGCACAAACATATCTCAGTAATCGACAACAATTTTAACACCATCAAAAGATTTTATTAGAACTGCAATCATCGTATTGTGTGAAATATCACATACAAGAAGTTTCAAAGTTTCAAAAATCCAACATATTAGTTAGGATTTAAAGCATGAAAGTGACTACCGGTAATATAATTTTTCCTCCGAACATTCTCGAATGATTTGAAGGATTCTTTCACCATATGCACAAAATCAAACTCAGTGGATAAAAATCTGATCTTCGTGAGGATGGTTCCTTCCACTTGCCACTTTCCTTCCAGTACATAGATCTTGAGACATTCTATCTAAATATGTTCATAAAATAAAAATGTTTGGAAAAGGCTCTCAGTCGCTACGTATCATGAACATATACTGAGTGAAATATTTTCAAATTAGAATCTGGCCGGTAGGACAACATTGCAAAAGGTGATCAGTTTCTAGCGACTGTTTTTTTATGCATATAGCTTGTGAAGTTTGAAAATTAATTAATTCGTTTGATATTAGATGCAGCAACCATTTTTCTTGTAAACGTTGTGGTCTTTAACAACTTCTTTCAGGCCTTCCGTTTCGCGGTTCCATACATTTGTTGAATTTTAAGTACAGAGAGCCGAAATGAAGTTCGGGTTTACGACGAAGTGGAACAATTCGCCCTCTATGAAAATAAAATGAATGGACGAAGGATTTGTCAAAAAAATTATCTAAACTAGTCAGCTCGTTTCATATAAAATGTACCACATTACATTTCATGTATGTCTTCCCTCCAATTATCATCAATATCACAAACTACCTCCAACAACCATGTTTTCGAAAAAGCAAGCAATTTGCCAGAAGATAAATGCTACCTGCTTTAAACGTATTTCACAGTAAATTTTGCCTGAACCTTACACACATATATTCCTTTATTTTGAAAATAATCGGACTAACTAAGCGAACAAGCCCATTAAATCCATAACTTATATCAGGGTTCATCGAAAATTTAACAAAAAACACACAAGCCACATTTAAAATTCTGTCCGGAACGAAAAACGACACATAAACAAATTATAAATGCACATTATTAACATCTAACATAATATATTTGATATTGGATCTAACTAATTGTAGGACTAGGGCTATTGACACACAGTGGAAACTGTTTTTATGAAGTAGCTAGTAATTTAACAGTGGTTGAGATTCAGTGTTAAATTTGAAAAATTGTTAAATTTTAGGTGTATTGTGTCTGTTTTGGAATTTATGGATTACTTACTCTTTTGAATTTGTATCATTTATCGGAGCTCCCGTTTTTTGGGTATTTATTTCGGCATTTAGAATGTTGAAGTTTTCAAATTCCAAAACTTTTGTTTGTTCTGTCATGCTGTAGTGTTTGTCATGTCATATTTGTGACCACCCAATATAATTTTTAGATATTAGCTGCCTTATTGACTTTTTTGTCATTGCGAATGGATGATTATATTTATCAACAATTTTTGTTTAACAGTAGCCTTTGTGACTTACAGTAGAGAGATGTGGGGTAGTGTCAAACGATTGTACTTTGTTCTTATTTTCTCCTCGGTATCGTACTTGTGTTTAAGATGCTGCGAAGCCTTTTTTTCACAACTGAACTAATACATTTCTCTGGATAGCCGTTAAGTGTCAGTGTATGCTTTGCTTTTTCAATTGCTTCCTCCTTCCTCTATGTATTCCTGATTAGATAAATTTGGAGCACTATCGGCCAAGCCGATAATAACTGATTTTATTTGTGAAAAGGTATGTTGTTATCATATTTCTTTAGTATAATATAATGTTTTAGTCTTAGAGCCTCCATAAAATATGATTAATTATGGGATTTCATTTAATTTTATTTATCGGGTTTGATGGTAAACTTTAATTTTGAGGTGATATCTACTTTTATTTGGCACATACACTAATAGCTGTAGGTTGTAATTTGGAGGAAACAGAGTCAGTTCCACAGTGATGTAGTGCGCCAGACAAAGGAGTCCTTCTAAAACGATATTCTAGATATTTCCTGTTGAACGACGAACGGGTGCGCTCTTGCCGTCTATTGTGACTATCTGACAGGAGTTGCTGTGGGCGGGATGGCTCCCGCCAAATCTTGGGAACATCTGCCGTGAAAATATTTGTAAAACAAAGAGATTTCGGCCACATGCCTGCGGTGTTCCAGACTCACCAGATCCCGGGTCAATTCCTCGAATGTAATCCAACAGCTTTAGAATGTGCTTAAGTGCGGTATTCCAGATATGTGAATAATATTCTAAGCACGGTCTTATTTGCGCTTTGTAGAGCAAGGGCAGCTGCTGCGGTCTATACAGTTTCTTGTTTCGAAAACTTCTGAGAGGCTGATTTTGCTGTGTTAGCAACGTGGTCATGCCAGGACATATCTGTTGACCGACACACCCAATAGTCCGATTGATGACGATGAAGAAATGACCGATCCTACCATCATTATGTTAGGGGGTCGTATAGGCTTTCTTAGTAAACGTTGCTGCTTGTGTCATTGCTGCATTAATCCGGACCAAATTTCTATTGCCCCAAGTTCGTACTTTCTCTTCATTAATTGTTGTAATCTGCTTGTACCTGGGGTGATAAGTCTCAGTCGCTGGTAAAAGGTTTTTCTGATCTAAATTGAGAGACAGGTGTACTGGCATCTGCAAAACTGTAAACAGGATTATTAGTTTCGGTCAGCAAATCATTAATGTAGATAAGAAGAGTTGGTGAAAGTATTGCGTCCTCAGGCACGCCTGCATTAATGGTGAATGTGTCTCAGATATGCCACCAACTACAACGTGCAGAGATAGGTTCCGAGGGAAACTGGAAAGCCAGCTTCAGAGAGATGCTGGCAGTCCAAAGGATGGCAGTTTGTTAAGCAATCCGTCATGCCTAACTCTGTCGAAAGCCTTCGATATAGCCAACGCCATCGCTTGAGATGCTCCGTAGTTCTCAATTGCCCTACTCCATACACGAGTGACATATGCCAATATATCTTCTGTCGATCTCTCTTTGTTGGTTTCGAGGTTCTTGAGTAGTTGGTGATTGACTATACGTTCCATTACTTAGGAGATCATTGGAAGCAAGGCAGTTGGGCGATAGCTTGAGAGCGTGGTTTCTTGCCTCTTTTGGAGTAGGTTGTACTGGAGCCACTTCCCAAGAAGATGGCTAAATTCCTTTTCGGCAAGACAGATAAAAAAATGGGCGCTAGTTCGTTGGCACAGTCTTTAATACGATTTCAGTTATTCCGTCTGGTCCTGTTGCGTATCTAGCTCTTTGTGGATTTTACGAATATCATGGTGATGAAACTTAACTTCTACCATGGTAGTGATGACGTGGATACAGTGGGGAAAGCCTTGCCTTGGGGGACGTTTAAGGTAGAGTGCGATACAATTATTTCGGGGAGCACGTTTTCTTTTTCTTTAGTTGCAGTCGCCCGTGATGCCTCGTTCGTCTGTCTATGGTGAGAGACACGTTTTTGCAAAGTTATTACTTACTGTCTTTGCCGCCAATCAAAAATTCTTGGAGTCACTGGGGCATTGCAAAATTGTATTCCTGATCATTTGATTGTGTTTGTCCTTAGTATCGTTAATCACATGCTTGCATTCGTTTCTCGCTTCGGCAAAATAGTCGCGGCATTCAGCGGTCTGATTTTGCTGCCAGTACTTGTAGGCATGCTGTTTCTCACTTACAGCTCTTTCGCATCTTCTGTCAAACCAGGGTTTTCGTTTTGACGGTAACTTGATGGAACTTGACTTGACTTGTCTTGAAGAGGGTTGGCGCTGCTTCCAGGCAATTTGCCAGTGCGTCTGGGAATCTCTAGTAATTCGAGTCTGTGCTCCTGTAGGTTCCTACGTTCTTCTTTCTTATTAATAGTTAACTGCTGTGTTAATCTATTACAATTACGTCTGGTACTTAAACGTTTTTTTAACAGAGGCTAGCTCGTTACGGGTTGGCATTAGTTAACATACAAACACAGGATAGACGTCACACTTTGGTAGTGGGTGGGGATAATATGAAACAGTATTAGATCTGCAAGGAAAGTTTAATTTAATAATTTGATTTTGTTGTAATTTATATTTTTCATTAATAACGAGAAAGTTATTGGATTCATTTCTGCAAGAATCATATCTTTACTGAGTGGTGTTTTAAACCAGGTTTAATGAGTTCTTTGTATACATCAAGATTCGGAATTTTAGAAATTGGGCATATAAAATAAATGACTAAAATCCTCAAACATGCCACACTCGCAATGAAGGGTATCTCTTATGCCGATTCTATTTAAATGATGACCCGTGAGACAATGATGCGAACGCATTCTTATTATTGTGGTTACATGTCGTCTGTCTATAAATGTACGCTGATCAAATCACTTTTCCACGGGAAAGTCTTTCTGAATTTTTACATAAGACTTATTGCCCTTATTTAGAATCGACATCTTAGAATATTTTTTTTATTATAATGCTATTGATATCCTGAACATTAATTTTAATTTTCGGTGGCACATCTAAATCCCTCCCAATATTTGCCAATGTATCGACAGTCTCGTTGCCCCGGATGCCCGCGTGACTGGGAACCCAGGCAAAGAGAACGCCTGTGTTGTTTGTCTTTCTTGCTTTCATAATTATATCCTTTGTAGACAAAGTGAAATTATCTAATATGCCGATTTTCATATTAACAAGTTTCGTAATTGCACAAAGTGAGCCTGAAAAAATTATTATTTTAGGCAACTTTTTAGATACAACTATTTTAATTGCATCTCTTATCGCTATCATTTCTGCTGTGGAGATGCATATTTAAGCTGGCAGCCTAGATGAAAAATAACTTGATGGAATTTGAGATATATGCTTCCATTCCTGAGGAGATTACTTGCGCAATCTCTTCGCAGCAGATCGACTGGTCGTCAGCGCCGAAAGCAGACATCGAGCCAAGGAAAATCTAGGCCGAGCTCTTTTAGATCGTCCCAGTTTGCACAATCGTAATTCCAGATTTTACGAGGCAATGGTGGATGTTTCTATAGGAGTGGCAGTTTATAAACCATTGTAATAAGTTTGTGGTTGGAAGTGCCTAATGGGGGATCAACTGTTATTGTGTACTAGTAATGGTTAGAAAAACATTCAGGAGGGCAGCAAATTCGCGCCTCTCTGAGATGCGAATTCATTTACGATGTAATCACTCTTGCACTTTGGAATAGCGAGTAAACAATCAATCATGTAGTGATTAACACATAAGATTACAATTTAGTCGCTAAATCACTGATCATCGAGATATAATAATTGGACAGCGACACTCGAAATAGACGCAATAAACGCACATCCCTCGATTTGTCCGAAATATTTCTCGTTATGGACGTAATCATATAATTATATCGCAACTATAATGAGTATATAAATACAGAGTTATGTTGACTGTGCATGTGAGAATTATGTTTCGCTATAAAGCAGTCGCATAATCTCATTAAATATATAAACAAAACAGGCAAATTAATTTGTCCCGAGCTGTATATTCGGGGAAAATATATGTTATCCGCAAATGTAAATGCGGTAAAATTTAATCGGTTACATGCTCAGTGTATATTGCATATTGCTATATTGCATTCAGTATAGGTACGGGAAAAGTTACCTGTAGTATATTAATGGACATGCTCGGCACTAAATTATATTCAATGCAAAAGTTACCTAAATAAGCAATTACAAGAGTTTGGTAAGCATTTTCTCTAAAGAATTCAAATAAGCCACCAGCCAAATGAATCATAATTTTATAATATATCGTTTTTGAGACCTTATGTTTGACAGTGAAATGAGTTTCAATGTAACTTGGTTTTAATTTATGATACACTGAAAGCAAACTGACCATCAACATCGATTTTATGTATTCATCTATTTCAGTTAGCTTTGGATATGTTATGGGAAAATTATGTTCTTGGCTTAAACCGAAGTGACAGTAATTCAACTCTGCACCATCTTACTTGATAACAAACGTTCTATAACGGCTTCAAAGTGACTTGGAATTAAGGTAGACACATTTTCGGGAAAAGTACCTCAGCAATTGAGAATTATATTATGTAAGAATGAGGAAGTTTCTTAAAATTTTTTATTGCTGATTTCGAAAGCCCATGAAAAGTAAGGGGAGATGTTTTTTTCCTTTTTTTCACAAGTAGAAAAATCTGGCAGATACAACGCCTTGAAGTGTGTTTATGACGATGTAATGAAAAGGAAGTTTCATCTGGTGATGCTAAAAGAACGGCTTGTTCAGTAACCTGACAAGTCGGTATTCAACCCAAATTGGACCAACCTTTTGATCTATCTCACATGCCTATAATGCAGTTTTAAAAGGGTTTTAAAGATTTTTAAACCTTTTAGAATCATAATAATGGGTTGTTTCCTTACTTTTAGGTCGCCCTGAGGATAACCTATTACCCCGAAAGCGCTATGTTACAATTCTAATAAAGGTAAAATTGCATACAGCCAATCTGCTTAACGTATATATTATTTGACATTATTTGCATAAAGTAAAAAGTGAAAATTAATTTTAGACAGAGTATCATTAATAATTTAATTAATAGTCGGAGGCCAAAACAAACCTACAACTTCTCGGGAACAGAGTCTGGTGAACTTAAGCTTTAGTTTTTTTATTGCATTAATGATTTCTTGTTCTGGAAAATATGATATAAACAGGTAGAAAACATACCCCGATATCTTCATTAATATCAATCGATTCTAAATTATCAGGCGTAGTGCTTACAGTTACGCCCTTACAGCATGTTTTTTTTTTCAAAAATCCTTTCAATTCTCTTTAATAAAATTCCAGAATAGCTTAGATTCTCGTTAAATATCTTGTTTAGTTTCTTGAATGTGTTGCATCATATATGAGCTTGAAATATTCTTTTTAGTTTTACTTCTACTAACATTGAAACTCTTGGAGTGTTTCCACTCCTTTTAAAATATTTGAAACATATACTCTTTTGTTTTAAGTTCGCTATAAGGCTACGTGAAAACCGGATAAGATAATTTCGTTTTGGAATCTTCCTATACTTAGGCCCAAAACTATCTATTGTTTTCAACAATTTGATACAAAAAATATCAAATGAAACTTCAGTAGATTTTCTCATTTCCAAAGAGGACCAAACGATAGATGATACGGTATTGCACAACCCAATTCTAGAAATCAATAATTGCTGCTTTGTATTTTATTGCTTAGTCATCTACATTACAAACTGCCCTTTTGAACTTCTGAGGAATTTGCTTTCCTGTGAAAAATAATTGCGCAGATTATTTATTTCTGATCCAATTGTTTACGTAGATCCGCTAGACCTCTTCCACCTAGATGTCTTGGCAAGGTTGTTCGCTTCTCGGATTATATTTGTGTGCTCTTGTAAGTAAGGTCCTTGCTTTCTGCTGGAGATTTCCAATGTCAGTGCTGGTCCATGCTACCAATCCAAACGAGTATCCAAGAACTGGAACGGCATAAGTATCGAAAGCCTTGCAGAGATTTTTGCTGTTAGGTTGAGTTTTTGCCAAAGGTTTTATTCCCTAGTAAATTCTTCTGTTAATTCAACCTTCATTGCGCCATGAGCTATGAGCATTGTTTGTTTCATTCCAAGGTACTTGAAAAATTCATCTCCCATTGCCTTGATGTTCTGGCCGTTCCTAAGTTCAAAGTGACCTGGACATACTTTACCTAATACGATGCTTAATGTACGGCATTTTACCAGTTCAAACTGCACTTCAACATCCATGGAAAATTGTTCTACAAACTTCAACATTTGTTTCAGCTTCTATAAGTTTTAGGTCATCCATATAGAGTAAATGATTGACTTTATCTCCTGCTTCGTTGTTGTTTTATTATTATTGTTAGTGGTAGCCAACAATTAGTATAGTATAGTACCGTCTATCTTCGATAAACCTAGCAAGTTACAGGATAGATGGCGCCGGCTACAACACACTACCAGTTTGAATTTCAGTGGGCTTGTTTTAAGTCTCAAATACCGTTCTTTCATCTGCTGACCCTATAGCCATACTGACGAGCCGTAATACAGCGAAACGCGTCTATGGATGGGTCGACAGGTAAAAAAGAACGGAAGTACAGAAGGTACAAACTTTCTAATGTATTTGTCAAGGTTCACCTGACACACACAAGTCAAGTGGAAGCCAACAATTACTATAGTATAGTACCGTCTATCTTCGATAAGCCTAGCAAGTTACAGGATAGATGGCGCTGGCTACAACACACTACCAGTTTGAATTTCCCTGGGCTCGTTTTAAGTCTCAAATACCGTTCTTTCATCTGCTGACCCTATAGCCATACTGACGAGCCGTAATACGGCGAAACGCGTCTATGGATGGGTTGGCAGGTGAAAAAGAACGGAAGTACAGAAGGTACAAACTTTCTAATATATTTGTCAAGGTTTGCCTGACACACACAGGTCAAGTGGTAGCCGACAATTACTATAGTATATGTACCGTCTATCGTCGATAAACCTAGCAAGTTACAGGATAGATGGCGTCGGCTACAACACACTACTAGTTTGAATTTCACAGGGCTTGTTTTAAGTCTCAAATACCGTTCCTTCATCTGCTGACCCTATTGCCATACTGGCGAGCCGTAATACGGCGAAACGCGTCTATGGCTGGGTCGGCAGGTGAAAAAGAACGGAAGTACAGAAGGTATAAACTTTCTGATGTATTTAAATACGCAAAGATCCGAAATTGAAAGTTGAAACATAATTATATGCTGTCAATAAACAATGTGTTGCAGGGAACACTTTCCTATTAAGATATAGTATCATTTTCAAACTAGTAAAGGAATATATTCTTTAATGATTTATCGTAATAAAATAGTATATTATGATATAAGTGTATAAGAGGGCCTATAAAGCACGCGCGACATATTTCAAAACACGACGCGCAGCGGAGTGTTTTGTAAGTCGCAAGGGCTTTAAAGGCCTGTTATACACGTATATCATATGCTTTTTTTTTATTACGAATGCATCATAATCTCAAAAATGTTTTAAATATTAAACTTAAGGGATATATTGAAGAATATATTAATCTGTCACATTTGACATGATCAAATGTTTCTATAGCAACACTTAAAAAAGTAGGCGCATCATAAACATCATTTTAAGCACGCTGCAGCGTGCGATAATCGTTGATTATGATGCATGCGTAATAAAAAATAAATTACGGTTTATTTATTGGTTCAACTCAGTCTCTCAATACCTCGCCAACAGTATATGACAATTTAATAAGCAATGAATAAAAACGAAATAACCCAAATAAACCCTCAAAATGTAGCAGAAGGTGCAAGACCAGAACAAAACCGCCAAGTAGCCCCTAATCCAGAGGAATACAAAAGAGAAAAAGAATAAAAAGTAAAATATTAAAATCTCTGCCACATTTAGAAGAGTTAGCTTGTCCAATAAGATGCGTTTTCTCAAATCAGTAGGATATGTATTTTGCTTTCCCCTACCAGGGGGGTTCGTACTTGATACCTGTTAAAAAGAATATTACTTTTTAAAGGCATTTGACTGATTCGAAATTAATTTAAATAATATATGCAGTATTAATCCCACATCCTGTTTTGCATTGACCATAACTCATTTGGCAATTCTGTCTGTTAATTTGGGGGTTAAATTTTAATTTATCCTTATCAGCAATATTTCATTAGTAGATCGGTGTTTAATTGCCTTCATGTGTGTCAGCATGTCAGCAATCTATTTAATAGGAATATTTATTTAATAAAATGAATCGTTCTTCCAATATTAATTTCCTATTATTTAGTGCGAACCCATCAATATTTCAGAAAATAATTGGCTATAGTCTATAGTTATGTTATGGTTAACTCAAAATAGAACGCTCAAATATTTAGATTGATATTTAAGTTTTTTTTTTCACAATGCAATAAGACGATAACTTGACTAAGATAAGGCATAGTTGAATAATTAGAAGTGTAGTTTCTGTTTAATGCGTGCAAAACATCGAGTAACTTCTAAAAGCTTTCAACGTACATTGTATCTATCTGCAAAAAAAATTATAGACTCCTTATAGCTTAGAAGCTACAGTTTTGCTGGTCTGCCTTTTTTTGCACAATGGTACATAGATCTTCTAAGCTATCAACATTTCTAATTTTCATTCTATTATTTTATTTTTGAATAGACCTAACTATTTTTTTTTGCGAAACTATGACACAGGGCAAAAGATTAATATTGTATTAAAATTATATTCTTTTTTGAAGCGGACACTTTAGTAGAAGAGCTAGCGGCCAATATAAGGTATTTTAACAAGTGGCGTGGCCACTCGTGCCTGCGGCACGCGCGAGGCCCTTCGGGCCTCGTTTGTGTGGCCTTCGGTCACACATTATTGCCACGCTCCCATCCGTACCGTGGCCTATAATTAGAAAGCCCTTATAATTAGAGTTACCAATCGCTAGTCTAATTTTACCGTGATAATTTTCTAATTGGTTGCCATGGTAACCGACTTGTCATCGTCAATTGTTATTTTTTTTTTAATTTGACTTTTCTTTTGGCCTTAATAGGTGCTTTATTTTTTCTGCAGATGGTTTTCCGATATTCCAAAAATTTTGTTTTTATAACCTTAATTTTTGTATTTTTTAAGTACCTTGTATAACTTATCCTTAATTTAGAATTGTTAAAATTAGCTTTTTTCCAAGCATAAAATCAAAAATAAAAAAGTTTCCCATTTGGTAACCAAATCTGGGCCGACCCTGTATAACACATTTCTTTCTGATATTAATCCTTAAGGAATTTAGGATATATTATTTTTCGGTTGCCATTGTAACCAATTCTAGTCAGCACAAATCTTCATCACCCATACCCACATACCAAAGATCAACTCTTTAAATCGTATAATTATTACAAAAAATATATAAATTTATTTTTTTTTCCTTAGTTGCCATAACAACCAATTTTTCAAGAATATCTAATTTTTTTATTCAACGCTGTAGTATATGGGCATTTTAAATAAAATAAATTGAGCGAGTCTGCTAGTACTCGAGATTGATGTGTAAACATATCCTATAACGACATCGGTTGTAAAAAATTACAACAGCACGTTGTGTTCCCAAGCGGTCACCCATCCAAGTACTAACCACGCCCGACGTTGCTTAACTTCAGTGAGCGGACGAGAAGTGGTAGTTTCAAGTATTCAGCGTGCTATGGCCGTTACCCATACATTTTAGCTTGTTCATAGAATAAAAAAGAACACATTCGCATTTATAATATTAGGTTTCTTTAATAATACTTATTAGCAGCCTCGGAGTGGATTAATTCAATGCAAAAATTCGACACGAAAATTTAATGCCACCAGGAATAACATCAACATATGGACACAGCTTATTTACCTGGCAGACATCCTTTGATTTGGAATAGTCAATAACCAATTATTGCAAATTTTAGAAGAGGGCTATGACAATATTGTTTTAAACGTCTGGGCATCTGAATAATACTTTTGACAGATCGCTAAATTTCAAATAATATGCTTTTTATAGTCTAAAATCCGTTTAAAAACGATTTTAAATGGCAAAATTGTATAAAAATCCGAAAATTCGGACTTTTTTAGACCGATATCCTTGGCTTCGGACGAATTTGTCGTGGATTTTGAAGCGAAAATTCATTTTAAATTCAACCGTCCATTAAAAATAAGCTGTGCTATGGATCTAAATACACTGCGAATATAATAATTAAAAAACAGTACTTTGACGGTTCGTTTAACTTAAAATATGCTTTTTTATCGTCTAATATCCGTTTAAAATGATTTTAAATGTCAAAATTATATATAATACCTCCCTAGCGGCTACAATTGGTTTGCGCATTTCCGTCCCATTTGCCGAGATTTACCCTCATAGCGCGGCGTAAGATGTTTACACTTCAATAACTATTTTTTTTATTCACCCCTGTAGTATATGGGCATCTTAAATAATAAATAATTATTCGAAGAAAAAACCCACAATATTTTCATTAAAAAAAAAAATTCCGCGATGGGAATCGAACCTGTACTCGAAAAATAATCAAAATAGTTACGTTAAATGTGGTAGTATAATTGACAAAAATCCTTCATAAGTCAAAAACGGCAACAATTAGAGCAAAAGTGCAAAGGGACTAAAACACGTGTCTTACCGAATACTCTCATTTGACATAAAAAAATAGAAAAGTTGGTCCTTGTTTACACGGACAAAAATGCAAAAAAACGGTTTTCACACCCTGTATATTAACCGATCGTAACCAAAATCAATAGGTTCCGAGGGTTTGTGGACCTGTACCTCTATGCCAAATTTCAAGTCGCTATCTTCAAAATTGCGACCTGTAATCGATCCCATCACATACATACACACACACATACAGACAAAAAATCAAAAAAAAATTTTTCGATTACAAATCGATTGGTATAAGTTTCAGAGCGATCCGAAGTACCGTTACGAAGTTTTTGTCCCGATTGGTCTCGCCCTATAGAAAGCCCTATATTATAGATAAGGGCTTTCTAACAAGTGGCGTGGCCACTCGTGCCTGCGGCACGCGCGAGGCCCTTCGGGCCTCGTTTATGTGACCTTCGGTCACACATTATTGCCACGCTCCTATCCGTACCGTGGCCTATAATTAGAAAGCCCTTATAATTAGAGTTATCAATCGCTAGTCTAATTTTACACTGATAAATTTCTAACTAGTTGCCATGGTAACCGACTTGTCAACGTCAATCGTTAATTTTTTTTAATCTTTACCTAAATACCAAATATCAAATCTCTAAGTCGTACGATTGACGAATT
>MU184156.1:0-61647 GCA_016904865.1 Pissodes strobi | reverse complement strand
AAACGTTAAAATATATCAGTTTGATGGCAAAAAAGGGTTATCGTACATATTTTTGTCGGTGATTAACACCTCTACCTTGCCCTTTCCTAGTTTTTAAAGTGAAGTTCCATTCTCCTGTTTTTGGTCAAAATAATTTTTTTCTACTCGCGTGCGCAAAGTACCTACTTTGGGCACTCATTTGCGTGCGCAAAGTTCAACTTTGCGCACGGAAACTCTTTGCGCACTCATTTTGTTTCGCATAATTGCCGTGTTTATACTCCATTTTTCAATATTTTAATGCTTTCTGCACACAATCATATTTGATATAAAATAAAATTTTAGCTGAATTTAGCGCTTTGTAAATATATATCTTTATCTTTATTTTATCATTTTCCAACGTCGAATAGACAACAATGATGCCACCATGCGTATAATAACATGAGATTTGTCAATTTAAACTTTTGCTTGTTGTTCATGTAGCAACTAAGTACAAACATTTTCTAACGTCAGAGAAATGTCCACGAGAGATCTAATCAGAAAATTGCAAAAAAATAAGTTTTTCAGAATGGAAGAAGAAATGAAACATGATATTTTAGAAGCCGCAAATTTGGCGAACTTAGAGCTCCTGCCGGCGAAATCAAAAGAAAAATATGAGAAAATGGTGTAAATATAAAGGTGTGGAGACTTTAAAAGAGGAGGTACTTCTAGCATATTTTTTGAAAATAAACAAGGAATTCAGTCCAAATACCTTATGGTCGAAGTATTCCATGCTGAAAAGTGTTATGAAGATTAAGAAAAATGTAGATATAGGCAAGTTTTATAAACTGGCGGAATTCATTAAAAAACAAAATGTAGGCTTTCAGCCAAAAAAATCAAAGACTTTTTTAAAAGGGGAAATATCCACGTTTATAAATGAAGCATCAGATGATACATATCTTTTAATAAAAAAAGCCACTATTTTCGGACTCGCTGGCGCCTGCAGATGAGAAGAACTCGTTAAAATGATGACGACCGATATTGAAGACAAAGGCAACTTAATTGTGATAAAAATTCAAGACACGAAAAACTATACTTCACGTTCTTTCGTCATATTTGAGGAAATCAACGATGTAAAATATTTGCTGTTCTATTGGAAGTATACAGCATTACGCCCGCCGACACAACATCAACGCTTTTTTGTACACACAGAACAATGCGTTGGGATCAATACCGTTGGAAATACGCCTTTTGAGATCGCTGCTTGCAGAAGTTGCAGAATCCGGAACTTTACACCAGCCATAGTTTCCTGCGATCTTCCGCAACGTTACTTGCAAATTCTGGAGAGGGACTCACATATATAAAACGGTTGGGCGGCTGGAAATCGACAACGGTAGCAGAGGGATACATTGAAGAATCAACGAACTACAAGAAAGGGTTAAGTAACAAAATTTTAAACTGCAGTCACAAGAAACCTGAGGAAATGCCCAGTTCATCAATTGAAATGCAAACTTATTCCATCTCAACAGCAAGCACCGAACCATCTTCATCACCGTTCCCCAAAAATCAGTTACAATCGGCCATAAACCTTCAACATGCAACTAGCTATACTTTTAACATTAGTATTGAAACGTCACTGACCCGAGTACACCCCTTTGCACCCAAAAGACAGCAACCTTGTTGGACGTGATCGTAACAATAATGATAATAAATATTATTACTGTCGGCTCAGACACTGTTTAATTGACGTTGTGTAGTAGTAGGTTTCTAAAGTATAAGTCTTGTCTTCCTCGGTGCCAGATAATACTGGTAATAAAACAATGACAGAACATTTAATACATTTATTTTCCTCAATAGAAAGGAAACGATATTTGAGATTTACAGCATTTCAATAAATCATTATCGTATAAAACAATGTATAATTAATTAATTACATTTTATTTTGCATTGCATCATTTCATTTGAGTCTCACACCTAAAACAAGTGGTGAGAATTTTGCAATGGAGTTTGGTATCAGAATCCAAAAGGCATGCCCTACACTGTGCTGAATGCTCGGCAAATTCGCAACATTTACTCTAGAAGTCCTCGTACATACCACCTGGTATACCTACACATCTTAAGGAATTGATACCTAAGTTAGTAACAAGTAGGGAGCATAATCAGTAAGATCTTGACCAGGACGTATGGGATCCCTCACGAAATTATATCATCAGGCTCTTTTGGGATTGACGCGAAAGTTTCTTTTGGGGGGCGGGACGAAGGCATTAGTCGACGCAGTAGGTCCCTGTTTTATATTTGTTTATTTGTACCATTTTTAGGGAATACCTATTTATAGTTCTTACTAACAATAGCCCATCTTGTTATTGATTTGTAATACAGAAGTTTAGTTTGATTTAATAGATTAATTTTGTACACCTCCTATTGCAGGAATAAGTCCCAAACAAAAGATCGCATTTTACCGAACTCCAATCTACTGTACTATGAGTTAGCTGTACCCTTTCCCTTTACTTTAAGTATAAAAAAGCATTATTAAAACAAAGTCTTGTAGTTTATTCATTTAAAATATTGAAAATATAAACCCATTATTTACCTATGGACGAAGAAGCAGGTTCTTCTCCCCTGGAACAGTGCCTGCGGCACTACGTTTGTTGGCTCTTCGTTTCATCATTAAGACAGATACTAATTATTTAAGACTTAACGATAATTGCTAGGAAATAGGTTACGGGAATAACGTTAAGATTGTAAAGACACCGCTCAGCCGAAAGCGAAGGTATACAGGTTGCTGCAAATTCGAGTGCATGCATGGGGATATCAGGAACCGTAAGAGATACAAAGTCGGTTAAATTAAGGCATGTTGATGCCCAACAAGATGTAGTTTCGAAATTTGAAAAATTCAGAATAGTTCCGGAGATATTCGTAAAAAACCGAAAAGCAGTTATTTTATTTTTATTTTTTCCTGACTTTATTTGAAGAGATAATATAACATAAACTTAACATTATTATCGCCACTTTTTCCCCTTTATAAAATGGCAGTATCAAATTTTAAATCTGACGTTTCGTTTCCGGGCCCCCATCATCAACTACATTTTTTTAAATACGGACCTGGATTTTTATTTAATTTTTTCGAAGACCTTGGTCTCCCAACGATGTATCACACTTATCAATATTTCAACAAATCTAGATTTTTCCATGAGAGATAATGTGGTAGACAGAGATGGGGCAATCTTTTCTGAACTGATTTCACTTATGAGAATATTTGTTAGCGCTAATGGACAAGTATGAGACATCGTTGGTTTTGGGAGACTAAAGGCTTCTAAGAAATTAAATAAAAAATCCAGGTCCGTATTTAAAAAAATGAAGTTGATGATGGGGGCCCGGACACGAAACGTCAGATTTAAAATTTGATACTGCCATTTTATAAAGGAGAAAAAGTGGCAATAATAATGTTAAATTTTTGTTATATTATCTCTTCAAATAAAGTCGGGAACAAATAAAAATAAAAGAGCTGCTTTTCGTTTTTTTACGAATATCTCCGGAACTATTCGGAATTTTTCAAATTTCAAAACTGCATCTTGTTGGGCATCAAATTGCACAACTTTACCTTAACCTAACCGACTTCGTATCTCTTACGGTTCCCGAGATCCCCATGCATGCACTCGGATTTGTAGCACCCTGTATAGGGAAAACCACTCAGCCGAAAGCGAAGGTATATATATAGGAAAAACCTCTCAGCCGATGCGAAGGTATGGGGTTAGAGAGAAGGTTTCTTCAGCCTATCCGTGCTTTTTGTCGCGTTTTTATATGGAAATGATCCCATTTAACTCTGTAAGTGCGACAAGAAAATATCAAACATTCCAATCCCACACATTTAACCACAGCATTAGACAAAGACGTACCTGTCGGTCTCGCGTCGGGTGTTAGTCCGGATTCCCGGCGCGCGTCCCGATTCTACCTGCCTCTCGACCCTTATTTGGTACAGGGTGGCCCGTTTAAAAGGGGCCTATACCTTATCTCGAAAACTAAGGGGGTTGGAAAAAATTTAAATATAAAAGTTGTTCCTAGTAAAATGATCTTTATTTTTTTTGTATTGTTTTAATCGTCACTTTTTTATATACAGGATGGTCAAAGAAAGTTACACTTTTTTAAATAAAACACCCTATATTTTATTACATTTTTGGATTCTACTTAAAATTCTAAGCATATTTGTTGTATGATGTTATACCTCTAGAGTTAGTAGTTTCACAGCTATAAACAGTTGAAAATCGGCACTTTGGCTACTTTTCACCTTGGTAGCAGGAAGATCATTAAAGATGGAGTAAAATTAATTCCACATTCCCATCTTAACTTTCCAAGAGCTATCTGATGGTGCTAACTGATGGTACCTACAGAGGTACCAGATTTGGTACCCATGGTACCACCTGCCAATTAGTACCGTTAAATAGCTCTTGAAAAGTTAAGATAGGAATGTGAAATTAATTTTACTCCATCTCTAATGGTCTTCTTGCTATCAAGGTGAAAAGTAGTCAAAGTACCGATTTTCAACTGTTTATATCTGTGAAACTACTAACTCTAGAGGTATAACATCATACATGAAATATGCTTATTATTTTAAGTAGAATCCAAAAATGTAATAAAATATAGGGTGTTTTATTTAAAAAAGTATAACTTTCTTTGACCATCCTGTATATAAAAAAGTGACGATTAAAACAATATAAAAAAAAATAAAGATCATTTTACTAGGAACAACTTTTGTATTTAATTTTTTTTTCCAACCCCCGTAGTTTTCGAGATAAGGTATAGGCCCCTCTTAAACGGGCCACCCTGTACAATTGCATGAAATGAGAGTTTTTTTAAAGCTTATTATAATACTGAGTGTATTCCAATTTTGTGGGTGAATTTCATTATTTTTGAATTTTTCTTTGTTAATTCGCATACCTAGGGTCAGTCTGTTTCAGTATTGTCAATAATAATAAATAATATTTTTTCTGTATTTGTGTTAAAATAAAATGTTTCATTATTTATTTTCGATTTCTACTTTTCTAGGGTACTCGTTGAAAAAGCATTGTTCCTAACACTTGCGCAAAGTGTCTTTCCCGCATTTAAAGCATATCCGAACTCCGCTTCGCGTCGTTCGTCTTACTGCTGTCACTTTGCGCACTTGTTAGGAAAATAACTATTTCCACACACACACTTCAAGAAAAAGAAAGCAATATTTGACACTGTGCTGAAATATCGGTGGTGTCGTCAGATATTACGACAAGAATAGTATATTATTTTATATGGAGGAAAAGTGATACTTTTCATGGCGCGCTCGTGTTTAACAGCCGAACGCAGTGAGGCTGGTAATAGAGAGCAAGCTATGAAAACTAACTTTTCCTCCACATAAAATATGCTGTTTTTCTTCAAATGTCGACAAATTGATGCAAAAATACCTCTTTTTAATAGTAATAATAATAATTATTATCAAAGATAAGTTGGTTTGCAAGGCGGCTTAGACCGGTATCGGTGAATAGGCACAGGTCGTTGCTATAGTAATGTAACATAAAGCTGTCAGTGGACACTGTCAACAATAATTATTTTTTTAAAATTACGTCTCCGATTGCGTTTTAATTCCGTATTGATAAGCAGTTATTGAGTAAGTTCGATTAAGTTAATAACCAATTTGTTCCTAAATTAGTGATTTTTAGAAATGCAGTGCACAAATTGAGTGATAAATACAAATTTTAGTTTAATAATTCTTGAGTTATTGGCGCTTGCTTTGTTGTTTGTTTGTATCTATGTTGCTATGGTAACACTTTTACCTCCGCCGGCGGAAAAGTGAAAAGTAAAGCTCCGGCGGAGGAAAAATGAAACTTCACGGCCGTCTACACAACCGAGCAATGACGGATTTACTGACGTTTGAAGAAAAAAGAAGTTTTTTCAATTTCTTGCAAATTGTGTTCTCTGCATACTTCAAACGTACATTGCAACAAACGCGCGAATCACTTATATGTTTATCTGAAACCAAATCAATGTTTCTATACTATAATTTACTAGTTCTAAAAACACTCCTTTGTTAACCAAATCACTCTTTTCATTATGTCTGCGAAGAGGAAGGTTACATGTCCCACATAATTTTAATGTGTATAATTTTTGAAACAACCAACCGATTTTGCTTAACCAATTCATTATGAACATTTATTTGTTTTGCATAAGCCTTACTTAAACAAGTTGCTATATTTACATTCCTAACAACTAAAAACTCACCAGATTGTGTTTATTCTTCGGAAAACTTCGTTTTTTTTTAAATTTGGAGCTTTGTTTTTTCAATATATGCCACTGAATTAATTTTAACAAAATAATTTGAGGTAAATTTCTATTAAACACTAAGCAAAAATAAATTGGGAACATAAATATTTTTATTTTATGCGCTTTTTTGCTTTGGATAATTATTTTAACTTAAACATATTGTTTTGCTTTTGTTTGTTTCAGCAAAACCATGCTTAGATTTTTTTATTGACACTTATCAATATTGTTTAAAATTTTTGTTTTAGGTGTCGAAGAAAGTAAGCAACTTTGATTAATCTTCTAGACGCATTCTTGTCGCCTATCTTCCGAACACTACTAAAACTGCAAAAATCGGAAATTAGCGAATATTTTTTTGGGCGAGTATATTTTTGAGAAAGGGGTCAATTCTAGAGTTGAAAGAGTTGTTGGGATCGAAAAAACTGACATGGCAAATAAGTAATTTCTAGGAGACAATTTTTTTTAATGCTTGTCTTTTGGAAAGTGTACAGGAAGCGTTAAAGACAAAAGTTGTAGGGATTTATGTGAACTATTTGCAACATATGTTTTCGTTTATATACAGTGTGTTGCAGAAACGAGTGACATGTCCAAAGTAGTATATTTGTAATAACATTCTGTATATTAATGACTTTCAGTTTCAGCCTTAAATCTAACTTAATTTGTTTATATAATACCATGGTAAATACAATAGTAGGTATAGGAAATGCATATATCGAGAAATATATTCTTTAATTTTCCTATCTGTTCTCTTGAATTTTTAAACGTTAATCAGTTAAAAACGGTTCAATTTGGACACATGGTATTATATATAAATTATATTTAAGATTGAAGGCAGAATCTAAGAGATCATATATGAGGAGGGTTCATGCAAAAGCAGACATCTCCATTTTTTACCAAATTGATTTTTTTGCCGATTTGTTCTCTCTGGGATGGTCTCTAGGGCTGGCCTTAATCAGATTCGAACAAAGCAAGTCATATCCTACATTATTTGTCATTTAAATCTATGGAGTTCAACCAAAACAAGACATATCCAAACGTATATACGTAACCTATCTAAAACTAAACAAAACAAGACAAATCCTATTACACGTACTCTTTCAGTGTGCAGTTTTATTTCAAAACAAGACATATCCCTATACGAATTTTCACACAAGAGTTTTTGCTGTTTTTCTCAAGTTTGTACAAAATGGAGATGTCTGCTTTTGCATGAACCCTCCTCATATAGACAGGATCTTCCATTTAAAAATATACGACTTTGATTTATCACTCGTTTGTGCAACACCCTGTAGACACGAAGATATGTGTGGCAAATAGTTTACATAAATCCTTATACCCTTTTATCTTTAACATTTTTTCCTAGCGCGAAAAGCAAAAAAGCTAAAGGAGGGTAACATTATATGCGATCAACATGTACTTTTCAGGGAAAATGTAATAATATCGATTTCTAGGTCAAAAAAATGAAGGTTTTTATTCTTGGAATTAATTTCTTTTTGAAAAGCCGATTACTTGACGGAAGGCTTCGCCAAAGCTGTATTAGGTGACACTTTGAAAATGATAGTGCCTTTTATGCAGGGAGAGCAGTTGAATTTATAATTTTCCCTGTTTCCAGTTTTAACACGTCGCGTTACTACTTAAGCAACAAAACTTTCGTTCAATACAGAGGGGAAATATGATCAGAACATGCCAAAAATCACATGGATCCCATTAAAAATGCCGAATTGGTGATTTTCTGTACTCTAAGCGTATGTGCTAACCAACGCATAGCTATTTTCACAAAATAAATCATAGAGTTATAAACCTCGTAAAAAAAATTTGAAACAATTTCCGTACGATATCGGGAAATACGAAAAAATCGAAAGTTCCAAAGTTTTTAATATTCCAGCAACTCAGCGACCTTGAATAGACAGCTTTGCTTCTGATGCATTTTGGGATAGTTCGAGGAATACGTCTGCCAATATTTTTTTCTTCAAACGTCAGTAAATCCGTCATTACTCGACTGTGTAGCCGGCCGTGAAGTTTCGTTTTTCCTCCGCCGGAGCTTTGCTTTTCACTTTTCCGCCGGCGGAGGTAAAAGTGTTATCATAGCAACATAGATACAATACCAACAAACATCAAAATAAGCGTCAACAACTCAAGAGTTATTAAACTAAAATTTTTATTTATCACTCAATGTGTTTTCTAAAAATCACTAATTTAGGATCAAATTGGTTATTATTTAATCGAATTTACCCAATAACTGCTTATCAATACGGAATTAAAACGCAATCGAAGACGCAATTTTAAAAATATAATTATTGTTGACAGTGTCCACTGACGGCTTTATGTTACATTACTATAGCAACAACCTGAGCCTATTCACCGACACCGCACCGGTCTAAGCCGCCTTGCGAACCCACTTATCTTTAATAATAATAATTATTACTATTAAAAAGAGACTTTTTGCATTAATTTGTCGACATTTGAAGAACAAACAGCATATTTTATTTGGAGGAAAAGTTACTTTTCATGGCTTGCTCTCTATTACCAGCCTCACTCCGTTGGGCTGTTAAACACGAGCGCGCCATGAAAAGTATTACTTTTCCTCCATATAAAATAATATACTATTACCCGACGTTTAGATTATGTAGCTTTAGACATTTAATTCTCTGAAATGTCATTGAAATCAGTTATCAGTTTGAACCTGGAAAAACGGTCAAAGAACAGGAAATATGGACTTATTTTGGTGACAGTTTTTGTGGTAAGTAAGTAGATTTATTTATCTGAAATTTCATTTAAAACGATTAATGAGAAAATGGGTCAGGCTAGGAGAATCTGGACATTTTTCCGGCCGTAAGAAGCGGTCTCTTGTAGATTTTATGGGAGATTTTCAAGTTAAATAATTATGCTTCTAGCATAGCGATGCGTATAGTTTTATGGTAGTAGTAGTAGACTAATTTGCCTGAAATCACAGATCTATATAGCTACGCAACAGATACCTACTCCGGTATTAAAAGTGTCGCTCGCCGATAATGCAATAAACTTAAATATTTTCCTATTTAGACGTATTTTGCCGTGTTGCCAAGTCGCGAACTGTAGTTTACGTTTCATATCACATTATGGTATTACTCATTTTTTTGGCAATCGTATGATATATTATGTCAAATTAAACTTCCGTATCACATTCAGTGAATGGCGCGCTTAAAAAAAAAATTACATGGGAAATAGCAGTTTCTGCCGATTTTATGATAGATTTTGGGATAAAATTTTACTGTAAACAGCAAAGTTGTGGGAAGTGTTTAAAAAATATAAAACATAAAAAATACTTATATTGAAATATATTTCATAATATTAGGATATCGCGTTGTAGGCGTTTTTGCTTTTCTCGTGTGCATTTACCATTTTTACTTTACTTTTCCTTCTATTGGTCATACTTGCCAGAGCTATTATCGTAAGCTTTTATTTTCTACATATACAGGGTAATCATTTGTATTTAGCCACCATATTCACGGATTTTTAGAGTCTCTTCACCAGTCTCTTTTCAAAAATGTATAACATGTCTATACTTGCACCAGCAGTTTTTCAGCCATTCGACTTCAAAATTCCCCTAATCTGAATAATTATTTTATTATTTATTTATTTATACATCTAGAAATTGATTATTATCATTTTAAAGTAAAAAATATTTTATTATGAACCATGAATACTAAATGAAAGTCTATAAAATAAAAAGAAAAAAGTGACAAATAAAAATAAAATCCATAAATTCTAGTTCTATAAATGTCCTCCTTGGTTGGAGAAGCATTTCTCAATATTCTGTAATAATCTGTGCTTAATACAGTTAAAAATAAAATTAGGGTAATTTTCGTTTAATATTACAATTTTTTCCCTAATTCTAAAATATAGCTGTATTGGCTATATTTTCGGGCCTATTGTAGTAAACTTTGCTTTTGAGATAGTCCCATAGAAATATGTCAAGCGGCGTCAGATCTGGACTGCTTGCTGGCCCTTTCGTCCATTTCGCAGATCGTACTTCCGATTTAAAAATTGCGTAATATTTTAAACATTGTGCATTGGGGATGGCGCGCCATCTTGTTGTTACCAAATGAATGAAAATATCTGTTTAAAGGAATGCTATTTAACTTTTATTCTATACCAATTTCCATATATTGTAGATATCTGACACCAGTAAGACATCCACGGAAATAGATTGGTCTAAACCTTTATTTTTTACAATGCCACACCAAACATTTAAACCTTGTCGTCCTTGAATTTTAATTATTTGAATTTTGTGAGGATTGTTTGTCACCCAGAAATTTTTAATACAAGGATTAAGCATACCACTAGTAGTAAATGTAGCTTCATTTGTGAAATGTATATTGTTTAAAAGGAGTGGATTAACAAACGCCTCCTTAAATTTCTTAACAAAAAAATTAATCTTTGTCGTTTATGTATTATTTAGACCATGAACAGGTAGAAATTTTAATGGGTGCTAATTATTATAACGATGATTAGTTTGTTGAATTTTGCCAAATGATTTTTGAAAAAAGTCCGTGCATCGGGAGTTGATCTTTCAAGATTTTCTGCAATACTAACCACAATAATTCTTGCCTGTAAAGAATAGCAACACATTTAAATTAAAGGTTTCGATTTGATTTATAGGCCTTCATTTTCTACTGGTTTCTTCAAATTTGTTTACTACATATCTTATTGTGCTTCGTGTTGTGGCGGTTGCCTATGATACTCATTTTGAGTGTGGGCAGGGTTTCCATTATTCACATAATATATAGTCTGTCTAGAAAGTATCCGGAAAAAAGAAAATACAAATAAAGTTTTCCGATTTAAATTTTTATTACTTGAATTATAAAATTACAACAAATAATTGATCTTATTATACAGGGTGTCCCGGAAAATGTGGGCACCCTCTCGTATTCAAAGAGAAGACAAAAAAATAATACGAGAAGTTCCTATAAATTTTTTTTCCAAAGGTCCTCCCTACGTAGATATGGGCCCTTAAAGGACGCCCCTGAAAAACGTTTTTTTTGTAAATAACTTGCGAAGTGCTTGAAATAATTTAATAAAATTTTGATATGATCAACGCTGGTAACGATCACTTAAAATGATGTCACTGGAACACATTTGTCTTTTTTAGTTTCCCAGGGACGGACTAGCTGTTAAACATTAATGCTTATTTTATTATTATTTTTCTAACACCCTGTACGATAACGGACCAAAAAACATATTTTTCGATGGCCTGAAACCTAAGCCAAAAAAAAGGTACTCTTGCTCAAAATCGATAGAATGAACCGTTTTCGAGAAAATAAACTAATTTTATTTCAATTATGTGGTAATATTAAACAAATTTATTTTAAAAAGTGTTTAATCAATGAAAAACTTCATATGTAGGCTCAACATGGGCTCCTTGAACTCTGATACATTCACGCGCACGACGAATTGAGGATTGTTGCACTCGCCAAAAAATCCCTGCATTGCATTGTTTCTAAGTTGTTCGCAATGAAACAAAATCCTCCCTAAAAGTTCCTCCCTCGTTTCAACAGGAGTTGAATACACTAAATTTTTTAAATGTCTCCATAGATAAAAATCCAATGGATTTAAGTCGGGGGAACACGGAGGCCAAGCTACATTCCGATCCAATGATTAGGAAAAACATTGTTCAGGTGTTCCCTTACTGCAACACTAAAATGAGGTGGAGCCCCATCGTGCATGAACCACATGTCTAGTTTCAATTGGTACATTCTCTGACAGTTCTTGCAGATTATTTTGTAGGAATTCTAAATAAAGTGGTCCATTCAGCCGTGCTGGCAATACGAAGGGTCCTATTAAAGAATTTTCAATGATTCCGGACCAAACATTAATTGCCGGGAATTGATGTTGATACCGCGCAATAATAGTAGAATGAGGGTTTTCTTCTGCCCATACATGCAAATTATGGGAATTTATTATGCCATTTTTATTAAATCCTGTTTCATCCGTGAAAAGAACAGAGCCAATAAAACTAGGAACTTTTCGTTGTTGTTGCAATACCCAGTTTGCATACACTACCCTAGCCGGAAAATCGTTTGGATTAAGTTCGTGCACTTTTTGTATATGGTAGGGGTATAAAAGCTGTTCTTTAAGTACTTGAAATACTGTTGTTTTGGTCCCATGCAGCTGTACAGCAAGTTTTCTAACACTTATTGAAGAATCCACTTCTACAATGTTTAAAATGTTCTCTTCAAATTGTACAGTTCTGACCGTTCTTTGTACACCAGCATCATTGGCTTTTTTTTACAAATGTTCCTAAAATATTTAAAAGGCAATTTAAGTACTTACTCCTAATTAATCACTTCGGCTTTTATACCAGTCTCCCTTAAACGTTGGTCAATTCGCTCAAATGTCTTCCTATTTGGAATTCTACGGTTAGGAAACATATCCTGATACAATCGTCTTGCTTCCACAGCATCACAAAACGCACGACCGTACATCAAATGCATATCTGCGTACTCATTTTATGTGTATTCCATATTGCATTAATTACGAATCCCACAAAAAAAAACATTAAAATTAATTTTAGGTATGCAGACACAACATTTATACATATTTTATTTATTTTCTCGAAAACGGTTCATTCTATCGATTTTGAACAAGAGTACCTTTTTTTAGGCTTAGGTTTCAAGCCATCGAAAAATATGTTTTTTGGGCCGTTATCGTACAGGGTATTAGAAAAAATAAGCATTAATATTTAACAGCTAGTCCGGCCCTGGTAAACTAAAAAAGACAAATGTGTTCCAGTGACATCATTTTAAGTGATCATATCAAAATTTTATTAAATTATTTCAAGCACTTCGCCAGTTATTTACAAAAGAACGTTTTTCAGGGGCGTCGTTTAAGGGCCCATATCTCCGTAGGGAGGACCTTTGGAAAAAAAAATATAGGAACTTCTCGTTTTATTTTTTCGTCTTCTATCTGAATACAAGAGGGTGCGCACATTTTCCGGGACACCCTGTATACAACCTCCATTTATCTCTAAACGCTTCACTATACGTTCAGATCTACCCGAAACTAGGTGACCGTCATAATGTTCGGTGATGGTGGTCCAGGTGTAAAACTGACTCAATCAAATCTGTGTTATTTTGTGGCATTCGTCTCACTTTAAGGTTTGTTAGTCCCCATAATGTGTTTTCAATGAGACTTAGGTCGGGAGAAGCTGCTGCTATGAATTTGTTGCCAATTGGTGTTTTTGCATTCAAGCTTAAATATAGACAGAAGTATAGCATGGTGCATTATACTGCTGAATATGCCACCCCTCTAGAAACATAAATCGTTTCCTTCTGGAAAATCTTCTATAATGGCACCATACTTTGCACTGTTACCAGTACCATAAACTATACAGAGAGGTGTAGTACCACGCTGTGATATTAATCCCTAAACCATATTTCACTGGGAAATTTAGGAATTTGGACTGTAACATTTTCTCTTTATAAGATTTTTAGGTGAGTTACACCATGCTGGAAACAACTTTCGTCAGATATAAGATCATTGCTGAAATTATCTTCTTGAAAACGTTCACAAAATCAGTATCATTGCAGCGATTTCATGCTAAATTTTCGAAACCTTAGGAGCGGATTTTGTAGACCCAAGGCCGCTGCAGAGTTTTAAATATTTCCGCAAATCGTACGACTGTCTTCCCGAAAACTGGTCTATGCCTCATATCAGTGCCGTTTTTGTATCAACTTTATTGTTTCATATACTGAGCTTTTTCCGAGTTTACTCAATTACACTAATTTTATAACGTTCGAACACATTTTCTATACAAAAAAACCTACCTCTCTTCTTTTTTCTACTTTCGACATAATTTCACAAATCTTTAGCCTGCTCACAATCAACAATGTTTGACAGATAGTGTTGCCATGCTATTTTGACCGCAGCCTACTATCCGGAGAACGTACTTGATGTATTACTTTTGTCTTGGAATGTTACGAAAAAGAAATATTTTAGAATTAGGAAAAATATAAAATTCCGGATACTTTCTAGACGGACTATAATAGTATTATAATTAATTTGTCTTCAGTGGAGTAGCCCATTTTATTACTGTTAAATAGTAGTGATAATGCCAGTACCACCTTAAGACACAATTTCACGTTAGTTAGTTAGGATAATAATAACTATATTGGATTTCATATAGGGGCAATTTTGAAGTAGAATAGCTAAAAAACTACCGGTGCAAGTATAGACGCATTATACATTTTTGAAAAGAGAATAATAAGGGTAATCAAAAACTTCAAAAATTTACAGACGTCTTAATTGAAAATTTAATACGCCGCCGCCGAGGAAGTTCCCTGAAATCCTGACGACTTTTGTATTTAGTATTTTTTTCTATCTGCAAAAGTAATCCCTGTATAGGGTGGCGAAATTTAATTGATAACCCTGTACGTAATTTAAAACATTATTATAAGACAACCACAAAAAATAGTTCTGATATAAATTTTCCATTTCTTTAAGTTTGCTGCTACAACTTAAGGAGCAAAGCACATATTTAGTAGGTTAGTAACCATTCTTTCATTAATCATAGCTTTTGAAAAGATATGCTAAATAAATATCGAAAAGAAGTTGATGTCTAATTAAATTATTTGTTACATATTTCAGCAATACGAATAAAAGAGCTATATCCATTGTACTCTGTTTACAATTTTCCTAGATTAAAACTTTATGAGAATAAAATTAAATCCAGGAACTTTGTTTATCCATCTCTTTATATTTCCAGATCTCAGAGTTTCTAAACAAGTAAACTTGATCGTGCATAAAAGAGACGTGAAAGGATGCAGAAAATTCTTTAAAAGATATTGAATAGGAACCGTATTCAGCTGTTCAATGGGCTCCGCATATTTGAGTAATGGATTGCATTGAAGCTATACCAGGAGTCATGTACATGTAGATATTGAATATTAAAAAGGACTTTGAACATAATCCTATAGAATTCATAAAAATCATATTACTTCACACAATTTAAGTTTTTTAAGCATAAAATCATGCAGATTGCCTATATGATTCAAAAGATAGTTCTGAATTATCTAACTATTTAGAACATAGTAATTTGTGCTAAAGATGTGTTTGATACCCGTATAGCAGAAACTAATTTTCACAGCATTTTTTTTTATCTAACACAGTTATATGATTTATATTTTCTTAAATTTAAACTATTGGACCTTACGATCGTACTCTATATTCCTTCGTAGCCTACTATACAGGGTGTTACAGAATGTTGTGAGGAAATTTTAAGGACAGATTCTACATCTAAAAATATGAAAAAAAGTTCATATAAACATGGGTCCGGAAATGCTCCGTTTCCATGATACGGGGTGTTTAAATTTTTCCATCTTTAATAGTTTATTTTACATTTATCAAAAACCCGATGAGATATTGATATGAGTTTTGATGCATGCAAATGTATCATTTCAGGTCACATTTACATGTACAAAATTGTTTTTTAAAGCACCTACGTCAGTGGCGTTCGTGCCGGCAAAACTCTATGTTTAGCGAAAAAAACTGTGCGCCACTCGTTTTTACAAAAAATGGTATGACTTCCTTAAAGCCATATTAATTTTACTTAAAAAGGGCCTCTTGGACTTTTTCTTTCTGATACACCGTTTTCAAAATAAAAATTATTTCATTAAAGCAGTATAATAATAAGACTTATTATTGCACTGCTTAATAAAATAAATTTATTTTGAAAACGATGTATCAGAAGGAAAAAGTCCAAAAGGCTCTTTTTCAGTAAAATTAATGTGGCTTTAAGGAAGCCATTCTAACTTTTTTAAAAACAGTGGCACACAGTTTTTTTTGCTAAACATAGAGACTTGCCAACTAAAACACCCTGTATCATGAAAACGGAGCATTTCCGGACCCATGTTTATATAAACTTTTTTTCATATTTTCGATGTAGAATCTGTCCTTAACTCTTCCTCACAACATTCTGTAACACCCTGTATATCAATCAATGATCAATGCATGATTTCGTGCTGGAGTCATTCAGTTTTGAAAACGATATATTTCAACTAACTAACTTTAGATAGGGAGACTGGCAAATTATCACTCAGTTCTAAATAATGAAATTGCCAATTTCAAAACCTATAAGTCACTTACTTTTCGATAAAATTCTCAGTTCTTTATAAAGATACAACCGGGGGAGACATTGAAAAGGCTGAAGTAGAATACAACGCTTATTAAATTTTAAATCTGGGAAAACTCATAATTGTGTTTAAAGTAGTAGTTGATATAAGTTTAGGTTAGTTTGGGTTAGATCAGATTAGATTACGTAAGTTTAGTTTACCAAATATACTACATACATGCATATTACTTCAAGTTGTTTATTACAATTTATAACTCTAAATGTGGTTGTAAAGAGCAAAATAACATTTGCATTCGATTCGTCTCTCATTTCCCGATTTAACTATATGCAACACAGTCTGTCGTGAGAAACTAACAGTCAAAAAACCACTTTTAGCAGATTAGGTAAGTTTATTTTACCAAAATATACCACATAAATACATATTACCTCAAGCTTCGTTCGTTTTTACAGTTTATAATATTAGGGGTGGTTGTAAAAACTAAAAAAAATCGATTCGTCTCAATCCCCGATCTAACGCGGTTAGTTTGTGTTATTTTAACCATTTGAGTGAATTCCGATAATTTATAATCAATTTTAATAAATTTGGTTAGTTCCGGTTAGCTGTCGAATCAACTTTCGGTTAGTCTAACTTAGTACCTACCAACTTATTTTACTTATTTGAGCTGGTTCCAATAATATTTTTGGTTAGTCGTCAAAATCCGGTTCGTGTTAGTTAGCTTTAACTTACTTTAATTTGTGTACCTTATTTGTATACATTTTAACCCGTTTTGGTGCTTTTGATTACTTTTGGTTAGTTATTCAATCAACCTTCGGTTAGTTTCAGTTAGTTTTAATTTATTTTAGTCCTTTGAACCGGTTCCGATACGTTATAACCAATTTTAATGTTTTTGGTTAATTTTTGTCAGTCGCCAATTTGGTTAATTTGGGCTAATTTGAATTTACTTTAATATTTTTAATCTGCTCCGATACGTTTTAGCCATTTTTAGTGCTTTTGGTTACTTTTGGTTAGTCGTTCAGTTAGTTTTATTTTAGTCATTTGAACCGGTTCCGATGCTTTATAACCAATTTTAATGTTTTTGGTTAGTTTTGGTTAGTCGCCAAAAGTCGGTTAAATTGGGTTAGTTTTGACTATTGTTAATATTTTTAATCTGTTCCGATACCTTTTAGCCCTTTTGGTGCTTTTTGTTACGTTTTGTTAGTTTGACTAACCCAAACTTACGGTTAATTTTAGTTAGTTTTAATTTATTTTAGTCTTTCGAACCGGTTCCAGTACGCTATAACCAATTTTATTGTTTCTGGATAATTTTAGTTAGTCGCCAAAATTCGGTTAATTTGGGTTGGTTTTAACTTACTTTAATTTGTTAAACTGTTCTGTCTGTTGTTTTGTTAGCTGTACATTTTGTACTCTATCTCTAGCTTTGTCTACAAATTGTGAAAATTTTTGACAATAAAACATTATTATTATTACTATTATTATTATTTTTTTACCCCTTTTTGGTTCTTTTCGTTAGTTTTGAATAATCGTTCAATCACCTTTCGGATAATTATAGTAACTTTTAATTTAATTTAGTCATTTGGACCGGCTCCGATACGTTATAATAAAAATTTAATGTTTTTGGTTAGTTTTGGTTAGTCGCTAAAATTCGGTTCGTTTTGGTTAGTTTTAACTTACTTTAATATTTTTAATCTGTTTCGATACGTTTAAGTCCTTTTTGGTGATTTTGGCTAGTCGTTCAATCAACTGTCGGTTAGTTTCAGTTCGTTCCAATTTATTTTAATAATTTGAACTGGATCCGATAAGTTATAACCAATTTTAATCTTTTAGTTAGTATTGGTTAGTCGCCAAAGTTCGTTTACTTTGAGTTAGTTTTACTTACTTTTATTTTTTTTAATCTGTTCTGATACATTTAATCCTTCTTGGTGCTTTTGGTTAGTTTGAGTTAGTCGTTAAATCAACTTTCGGTTAGTTTTATTTAGTGTTAATTTATTTTTGTCATTTGAACCGATTCTAACTAACTAACACGTCCTCTCACGCGTCTGACGTTATGTGTGGCAAATGTAGCATGTACTTTTTGTGATTTGATACCCCATAATAGGAAAACAGAAATATTTTCAATGTTAAACCTGCAGCTTGTCATCCTGAACGATGTGCTCATTAATTTCATAGCTGTTTAGTTAATTTTTAATATTCAATTGAAATGAATAACCATGTTTGGTTAAAAGTTACACAAATTATCCATCAGAACTTATGCTTAAACCAAGGTGTATGTTTCAGAATTGGTTTGAACTATGTACATCCGACTGCCCTCCAATCTGTAGTCACTTCATTGTAGTCTAGAGGCCATTACTTTGCCACTTTAATCACTCGCTTAATTAATTAGGTAGTGTCTTGAATGTGCCAATCTTAGTATTACATTAATAGATATGTGAAATTCAAAAAACTAGTTAATATAGCAGTGACTAACCGGAGTTCAGAGTAGAGGTCCTAAGTATACATTTTTTGACGTGGCTCCTTAGAATTACTTAAAGACAGTCAACCTTAATATTAAAGCAATTTGTTCCTTTACCGACTATAAGTCTGCTATTGAGAGCAAATTTGAGACTGATTTTCTATTCTTTTGGCTTTTGTGATCTACTTAAAAAAATAAAGCTGATTGCGGGCTCCGATATTTTTCCAACAATTTGCAATACAAAAATATACTTTACAGCATTTTATACGTTCGCCCATTATGCAATGCCAAGAAGTTATATTTTTCTTTATTTACATCTTTCGGACAATTCACAGTTTCTCTTATTAAAATACCTTATTCTTCTTATCACGCCGTCTCCTCATTATGATTTGAAGCAACTACAAAGCTTGTAGGCTTTGTATTCACAATAAAAAAGCATTAAATGCCTAGTAAAAAAAGAAATACACTAAATATTAAAAGAGAAAATCACTAAAATACCCGATACATATATTAAGTTATTGTTGGGAATTGCATTTATCTTTTATTTTAATTATTCAATAAAAGTGAGAATATGCCTATCCATGTATATCACTACACAATGTTATTTCATTTCCAATTTTGTGATAAAGAAATAATATTGTGTAGTGATATACAGGGGTAGGCATATTCTCATTTTTATTGAATAATTAAAATAAAAGATAAATGCAATTCCCAACAATAACTTACATTAGGTTGTCAACCGTGCCTCACTAGCATGATATTAGTCCGACTCAGACTCATTATTGTTTGAGGTTATTGAATCATTTAGCCCCTGCATGAAATTAACAAACACTTTGACACCTCGGACAGTACACAGACTCTATCCCGTACAGTTCAATATAACTCTTTGAAAATACTTCTAGCCTGTTTGAATGCTGTGAGATCTTTGAATATAGTTTTATATTCAAAGTGTGAGATTATCCACTCTCAGGATTTCTGTCAAGAATATCGAAAAGCCCTTTTAATTTTGTTTGTTGGATGAAAATTTTATCTCGTAGCTAGGCCTGACAGAAAGATACTAAAATATGACTCGGTTTTTTTGGCATCTGGTTTAATTGGACTAAGTCGAAAACAAAAACTTATATCGCTTTTAGAGGTTCAAAATTTAGAGGTTCAAAATTCTAAACCGCACGAGATCAAAGGAAAGGGTGTGCACATTCCTATCTCAAGTTTTCATAATCTATCGAATGACTAGAATTTAACCCGCGGATAAAATTAATTGGAATTTTTAAACCTCCGTCCGGTTAAATTCAAAGTTATTCGATAGCTTATGAAAACCTAAGATAGAAATGTACAAATCGTTTTCATTGATCTCGTGCGGTTTAGATTTTAGATTCTGTCAAATTGTCAAAATGTCCGACTTTCAACTGTGAATATTTCGTAAACAGCTAAGGATGTTATGTACGGAATGTGTTTAGATTTCTCTAGAGTCCTAAAATTTTGTACTATACAGGGTGTTCTATTTAAAAAAGTATGAAGTAGGCTTGTATGTCAGAAAATTGTTAGTGATTTCTCTTATATGTAACTTAGAAGAAAACTTGGCTACCAACCTTACATTTTGTTTTATGCTTACCTTAATATCTGTAAAAACAAAAAAGTTACAGCGAATCAAAATGTTTTCAAGATAAATTGAGCGCACGGTACAAATATTTAAAAATCTACAAAGCCAAGGTATTTTTACTAGTCGTGTTTTCCCGTACCTAAGATAGGTATATAAAAATAGTAACAAGTACGCGGTAAAACAAAATTATTATTATTGATTGGCAGATATTACAGTACAAACGTCATGAATTTCAAGTTATGGCTAAAAAGGTTGGAAGGAGCATTCAAGGTATTTCAAGTTAAAACTGAGTTAGAAGTTTCATACTTCATAAACCAGTTTTTATAGAACCTCGTACAGTAGCTTTCAAGTTAATTCCTTTAGTTGAACGAGAAATACAAGAGTTAGAATTATCCGATATTTTAGAAAAAGTAAATACATCCGAATGGGCGACACCCATTGTTCCGATTCTAAAAACAACAATCGTGTAAGACTTTGTGGGGATTTTAGTGTTACAGTTAATCCACAACTTATTATTGATGTCCATACTTTACCTACGATAGGTGAACTTTTCTCGTCTATGGCAGGTGGGAAAACTTTTTTAAAAATAGATTTAAAGCAAGCCTATTTACAACTTTCGGTACATCCTGAACATAGATATTTATTAACGATAAGTACTCATAAAGGTCTTTATCAGTGCACTAGACTTTTATATGGGATAGCATCTGCACCAGCTCTTTGGCAGAGAGAAATTGAAAATATTTCACAGGGTATACTGGGTGTTTCGGTTTTTCTTGATTATATAAAAATAACTGGATATGAAATACATTTAAAAAGACTAGAAGAAGTATTTCAGCGGGTTGTTCAATACAATATATGAATAAATAAAGAGAAATGTTCTTTCTTTGAAGATTCTATTGATTCTTGTGGTTACGTTATAGATCAATTTGGTATTCATAAATCTGAAAAGAAAATTGACGCTATTAGTGATATGCCAAGACCAACGAACATTACACAGCTTCGAACGTTTATTGGCATGATTAATTATTACTATGGTCGATTTATTAAAAATTTCAGTTATATTCTTTATCCACTAAACACATTATTATGTAAAAATGTTTTATTTAATAGGACTGACTAAGGAATGTTAAAATTCATTTTTGCTGGCAAATGCTGCATTTCAGAGTAACGATTTTTTAGTTCATTTTGATACAAAATTGCCCTGGGTAGTATCTACAGATGCTTCTCCATACGGAGTCGGTGTAGTTTTGTCTCACGTTTATACAGATGGTATCGAACATGTTATACAGTCCGCATTACAAACTTTGTCTTCTACTCAAAAGAAGTATAGTCAAATAGGCAAAGAAGCGTATAGTATTGTGTTTGCTTTAAAGAAGTTTTATCAACATTTATACGGAAATAAATTCACTCTGTATATAGATCATAAACGATTCGTGCAAATTTTTGGCTTTATACGGTGCGATGAGAATGCAACATTACGCACTTTCTTGCAAGGATTCAATTACGATACTAAATAAAAAAATTCTAAGGAAAATGCTAATGCAGATTGTTTGTCCAGGTTGCCAATAGAAAAGTCAAATAGATCTCTTTACGACGTAGTAGGTATTTTTGAATTAGATTGTATTGAGACTCTTCCAGTTACTGCAAAAAAAAATTGCCGAAGTTACTAAAAATGATCAAGTTTTAAATAAAATTTTAACTGCTTTCCAACCAGTAAAATACTAAAATCATCCGATCGATTTAATATTGACCAATCTGAAGTTTCTATTCAGCAAGGAGTGATTATACTTATTATGAGGCAACACAAAACTGTCGTTCCAAAAGAATTACAGAGTAAGGTACTGGACGAGTTACACGATAGTCATTTTGGCGTTGTTAAAATGGAATCAATTGCTAGAGGTATTTGTTAGTGGCTAGAAATTGTTCATATTCTGATTTAGTTAATCACATTTGGGAGTATCCTACAAAATGTTTCCAAATGACCAGTAGTAAAAATTTTGAAGCAGTCTATTTCTTTATCTACGATTACCAATTGCCGATAAATATTTGCTACTTATGGCATTCCTAGGGTATTGGTGTCTGATAATGCAAGCACGTTTACCTCCACGTTATTTCTAGATTCTCTTAAAGTTAATGGCATTTGTCATAAGCTTATAGCACCTTGCAATCCATTACAAATGGTCAAGCAAAACGATTTGTTCAAACTAAAAATCACTCTTGTCATTACGATTTGAGAATAAACAAAATTTACACTGTGCATTACAAAAGTTACTTTTGCAATACCGAACTATGCCTCACAGCACAACTAGTATTTCACCATCAGAACTTTTATTTAAAAAAAAAATCGAACTAGGTTTGATTTATTGTTACCTGATGCAGATAATCAGAACATAGGTGCAAATGATTCTAAAAAGGTTCGTGTTTTAAGAGAGGGAGATAGGGTGGAATGTAGAAACTATTTTGGTAATATTAAGAGCGTTTTCGGAATTATTACAAAGAAATTAGGTAGATTACATTATCTTAGTAAAATTGATGATGGTCGAATATGGAAAAGGCGTATAAACCAAATAAGAAAGATTGAAAATTATATTCCAGTTCATAATTAAAGTTTAGAAAATTTAGATTATTACATTCCAGATCAAAGTTTACCTGACTTTTCCGATGCTGAAGAAACTTTGGATGAACCAAGAACCTCACAGTCTACAACATGTAACAATACAGGTGGTTCTGTGACATATAGGCCAAATGAAATGTAAAAAAACCTAACAAATTTTCTGATTTTCTATAATTGACATTAATTAAGAAAGAGAGGTGTTAGGTACTTTTACTAGTCCTGTTTTCCCTTACCTAAGATAGGTATATAAAAATAGTATCAATTACGCCATAAATCAAAATTATTATTATTTATTTTAGGTCAGATGAGAAAATAAATGTAAATTACGTCTGGAGAATAAGAAAGAGTCTAAATCGTTGTCTATCTTAACAATACAGTACCCTACAAATACAACACGATGCAACCACGTACTACTCGGTTTGAGTTTTGTGCAATTTTCTGCAGTATGCATTGGCAAATTTTAAACGTGGAAAGACTCCCTGGAGCAATAATGCTTGAATACACTGCATGTGACATGGATATATCTGCTTTTCTTTGAGAACTATGCAAACTAACCTGTGATACCTGTTGAGATCTCGAGCAATATTCTGCTGCTTGTTTGTGGATCTTCGTCAATTGGTTCTAATGTAGGTGTTCTAGTAATTAATGGTCTGCTTGCCACTCGATCTTTTTTAAAGGATCGGGACTTCGAAAGCCTTTGAAAAAGGTTTCTGAAAGTATGGTGATTGAGTGTTCCATGATTATGGAATATTGTATTGTAAATGCGTCTAACCTTAAAGCAATTATCGTAGCCGAATCCGTAAACGTAAATTTCGTCTTTCGTGTATCTTCTTCGTGTATCTTCCATTGGAAAAGATAAATTATAATTTCACAAAAACGATAACTTAATTGTCACAAACAACAAATTAAAATGTACTAACGCCAAGCATTTATCTTTGTGAAAAATGTACAGCATATCAACTTTATCGGCCTGTATCTCGAAAAGGACGTATTTACGGGCATAATATGTTTTATAGAAACTTTTCTTTTTGTTTTCACATCAGCAACACGTCCCCGTATTTTCTAAATGTACTTAAGAAACGCTTGTCTTTAATTTATAGTGATGTAAGCTCGTTGCCAATTTCAGTAACAGACATAACTAATTTTTTACATTTTAGCCCTTCAAAAAGCTATTATTGTAAGCATAATGCTTTTTTGGCTAACAACCATAATCTGTCCCATTAATATGAACATTTTTACAATTTCACGAAGTAGCTTAACCAGGGTTACGTACGTTCGGGAAATTACGTGTGAGATATATTCGTTGTTCTTTTTCTACAAGTAATTGGAAAACTACTAAACTAGAAATTGAGCTACGTGACTTCGTGGTTTTGTAGAGCAACCCCTTTTATGTATTAGAAATTGACCTATATCAATTTTATTTCCTTTCTAGTTACTTAGTTTTGAGATATTGATAGGAAAAACCAAACCAAACTAAAAATTATGCGGTAAAAACGGCAAAAATCATAGCTTTGAATGAGATGAAATATGATATAATCAAGAATTGGATTTAACTGTTGCTGGATTACTAGAACGAAATGGCCATGATAATAATAATTGTAAGTATTAATATTAATATATTACCATGAAAAGACTATCTGATTATAGGAATGACTTACTTTATTTCTATCAGGTGTTGTAATTGCCTGGAGATAAGTCAATACATTGAAACGAAGGAAGACGAAACATAACAGAGTTTAACTCGATAAGGTGTCATTTATATAACATATAGGATTTGTTATTTTCCATAGATCTATTTCTTGTTAATAAGTATAATTTTATGTTTCCAACTTCAGGATAATCAAATCTATCAACCAAAAAGCTATAGAGTAGTATTTTCAACGCTTTACTTTTCATTTGAATAGCTCATATCAATAAATTTAATTTGAAAATAGGAATACAATGCTCCTTGAAAGAACACGGTATTTCTTGCACAGAAAGTATGTTATACAACTTATATTTGCTCAATTCGCTAATACATGAGACATTATAACTTTAAAAGAACAAAACCAAACTTAAAGTGAAATCTTCTATATTTCTGGATTTCAAACTCATTCAGTAAGAAAATTTGATCCGAAGTGGAGGTTTATTGGAGAAATGAATGGATGCAGAAAATCCTATTACTATTGATTATATAGCAGTAAAATGTCGGCAAAAATGTATGAGTCTATGTAGAGCTTCTAAATATCTAATGCACGGATTGTTAATTTCTTAGGCAACATTTATTTGCGATTTAAGTTAATTGTAAACAACGTAAGCAACTCCGACTCGAAGTTCTTTCATGTAGAAAGTTCATAAGGTCAACTTAGGGGTTTTATTTTATTCTAATCATATGAGACCTTATAGAATTTAATACCAATTTTAGGCTAGAAAATGTCAGAAAATCCTGACACAAAACCTAACCGGAAAATCATAAAAATTATTGTGTGTCTGTGTGTATGAGCAAATAAAAACGCGATTTATACCATAGAATGTTGAATGTGTCCTACAGTAACTCAAAACTTACGAATTATTGGCGTTTTACCATACTTAAAACTTCAAATTTGAGCCATAATTCGGTTGATAAAAAAAAGACAAGAACGAACCCTTAATATAATTTTTTCCCCTACAGAGTCTAGAATCGGAAGGGATCGCTTTTCTAGAGGAGGAAAAATTGTTAAATTAGGTTGGTAATAATAATTCGTAAAAATTGAAAGCAACGGCATACAAATAATACTTCACAACCTCTTTTGATAAACAATCTTATAAAGAAATGGAAGTAGTCCAGTACAAATAATAGCTCTTGTCTCTTCCAGTTCAGTAGCAGTGCAGCTGACATTAGCATTCCAACCTCCATCGGTTAGGCAGCTGGATATTGGTAAAGTAAATGTTTTCCATAATTATATCTTGGTAGTTTTAACAAGCAGGAGATGAAAAAATAGCAAAAAACCCCATAAGAAACGAGTAAATTAAGAAAGAAATTTCTGCATCAAAATCATACCTGCTAAACTAATATGTTATTAATAACTTCTTCTTGTATAATCCCTAGATTGACCTTGAAACTATTTGATGATGTTCCCGAATTTGGAGAACGTAAACAATACGTTCTGAGCAATAGGAGGAGTGCTGCTGGCACGGGCGGCCAAAAGTACCCGAAGGGATTATAGAGCAAGTACAAATATTCAGCACTTGGCAGTTGAAGAAGAATGGTTTGGTTACCTATTTAGTTACTTTCTTATGCCTGTGCGACATGGAAGTGGTAATTGTCATTTTAAATACTGTTTTTAGGATTATCATTTTGATTGCACATCAACGATGCCATTGTGACCATGTGTCAACAAACCGAACAATTGTTGTTACATATGTAATAAAGTGACCTTGCCAATGAGAGACTAGTTATAATGACTGCAAAGTTGGACATCAAGATAAAGCTTGGGCTCCCAAAATGTGCTACAATACTTGCTCTAGAATCGTAACGGGCCGGTCAAATATGATACCCCACATGGCTGTGAAATTTGGAATACCAATGATTTGGCGGAAATTTCAGAACCACGCTGATGGTTGCTATTTCCGCCTAACACAAATTGCGGGGTTTCCTGGTAAAGCAAACATAAAATAGAATATCCTAATATTTTCTCTGCCATTAGGTCTGTGCCTCATGATGCTTCAAGCATATCTGTCCTTAACCGTCCAGAAAAATAAGAAATAGACTCGGATTCTGAAGTCGCAGCAAGCAGCTCCATTTTATATTTCAGGAGGAATTCAACGATCTTACTCGTGAGTTAGATCTTCCCAAAATAAAGGTACAGCTGCTTGGATCTCGTCTGCAGTATTTTTGCCATCGAAAATGACTTGGTTTCTGGGACTATATTCCAGGATTAATGAACGAACCTGGCCTTTCGCATGAACCAGCGAGTGGCGACTGGATATTGATTATTCTAACACAAGTCAAAGAGAGTTGCATTATTTAATGGAAATCAACAATCGTCTATTCCAGTGGGACATGCTGTATACAGGGTGTCCGGAAATAGCGTCACCAAATTACAGAGGGTGATTCTACATAAAAAAATATTAACATTTTTTCCTATGAACATGGGTCCGGAAATGCATAGTTTCCAAGATACAGGGTGTCAAACTTTTTATAAAAAATCAGTTTTTGTTAATATCATAAATATGACTTTACTGATTTTGTTGAAATTTGGTAGGGATATTTGTAGTAATAAGGGGCTCATTTAGCCTTCATTAGATTACAAATATAAAGTCGAGTGGCGTCCCGAAGGGCATCATACCGAATATTATTGACAAAAAAAGTGTGCGCCGCTGTCCTTTTCAAACACTTTATATTTTTTTCGTATTAAGCAACTAAAAATACAATATTTTTGATTCTCGAGTTGTTTTCGTATCTTGCGTCGTTTTCGATTAAAGAAGTAAAAACCGGTTTATTACATTTCCAAAGTTTTTTGATAAAATCGATATTTTAATTTATATCTTAAATATGCTTTCACCGATTTTCTTGAAATTTAATAGAGTTATCTGTAGTAACAGGCGGCTCATTTAGCGTTTATTAGATTAAAAATATAATGTCCAGTGGCGTCCCTGGGGGGATCATACCCAATATTATTGACAAAGAAATGTGCGCCACTGACTCTTTGAAACGTTTTATATCTTTTTCGTATTAAGTAACTAAAAATACGACATTTTTATTTCTTAAATTGATTTCGTATCTTGCTTCGTTTTTGAGAAAAAAATAAAACCAGCTTATTACAGCGTTTGATGTAGAATTTGGAGCCCTAAAGATATGTAATAAACTGGTTTTTATTTTTTTTCTCGAAAACGAAGCGAGATACGAAAACAATTCAAGAAACAAAATTGTTGTCTATTTAGCTGCTTAATACGAAAAGAATATAAAAGAATACGAAAAGAATATAAAATGTTTAAAAGAGTCAGCGGCGCACATTTCTTTGCCAATAATATTCCGTATGATACCTCCGGGACACCACTGGACATTATATTTTTAATCTAATTAAGGCTAAATGAGCCGCCTATTACTACACATAACACTATTAAATTTCAACAAAATCGGTAAAAGCATATTTAAGATATAAATGAAAATATCGATTTTATCAAAAAAGGTTGGAAATGTAATAAACTGGTTTTTACTTCTTTTTATCGAAAACGAAGCAAGATACGAAAACAACTCGAGAATCAAAAATATTGTATTTTTAGTTGCTTAATACGAAAAAAATATAAAATGTTTGAAAAAGTCAGCGGCGCACACTTTTTTTTTCAATAATATTCGGTATGATGCCCTCCGGGACGCCACTGGACTTTATATTTTTAATCCAATTAAGGCTAAATGAGTACCTTATTACTACAGATAACCCTGCCAAATTTCAACAAAATCAGTAAAATCATATTTAAGATATTAACAAAAAACTGATTTTTTATAAAAAGTTTGACACCCTGTATCATGGAAACTATGCATTTTCGGACCCATGTTCATATGAAAAAATGTTCATGTTTTCTTATGTAGAATCACCATCTGTAATTTGGCGATGCTATTTCCGGACACACTGTATATGAAAGAAACATACCAAAATATGTGTCTATTACTTCAAAAAATTGACTACCAAGATTGCTGTTTATACTAATGCGACAGGTGAGCCAGCATCCATCATTATGCAGTTAGCCCGGTTTGAAACATGTTCTTAATGAACCCTTAGTTGAGCAGAAAATCTATTTGCCTCCTCTGCAGATAAAACGAGAACTTACAGGACATTCTGTTAAAGTTTTTAATAAAGAAAGAAATGCTCTTCTTTATTTCAAAGAGAAATTCTCGCGTATAAGTATCAGATACTTCAACAAGAACAAAACTAAGTAAATCTGGATCCTCGAATGTGTAATTTAAAATGCTTTATAAAGCCGTTCCATTCAAAAAGAGCATTAAAAGAAATACATCTTAACCATGGCGTACCTCTGGACATTCCGCTCAATAATAGATTTGCATCATTATTTGATACAGAACACGAAGAAGGTGTGTTATACTTCATCGACATTCAGTGAAAGTAAAAAAAAACAAGTCGAGTCAGTCTCAAAAAGAAAAACTAGGCGGAAATTATGGGAATATTCCTACAAGGCAAAATAAAAAAAATATCAAACATTCCAAAAGAACTTGCGAAAACTTCAAATAGTGAAATTTTCCGTGAAATATGCACGTAATAGCAACATTATTTATCTAGGGAACGATAAACACTAATATCACTACTGCGCGGGGAGAAATTAAGACCGTTTATATAACGAGGACATACCGTTGACTGAAATAAAATAATATTTAACGGATGGATGCAACTACAATTTAAATGGAATCTATGAGAGAAAGAAATGAGAGTGCCTTTCTACCGTGATAAATATTCGCGACCCTGGTTCGATTCCCGTAGGTGGTTTTCTTTTATTTTCTTGAGATTATATTTGTAAAAAGTTTTTTTCTTGATGTTGGGCTAGTGTTAGTTTTCGTTAGCTTTTGTTCGTTACCCCCCGTAGCGAGCGGAAGGCTATGCGTGAACTGTAATATTACACATTCCAATGCAAACGTTACAAATGTAACCATTAGACATTGCACGTCAGGTGGTATCTGTGACGGAAATGTGTTTTGCAGGCTGTCTGTAACCGTTAGTGTACAAATCCTGAAGTATGTTGCGCCAACTGCAATGCTTCGCATCGTTCTGTAGACATAGAGTGCGCCATTTATTTATATAAACTTACCCAGCTAGAAAATACAACAACTAAAAGACAAGCGCAAATAACATGTGTTCCTGCACACAGGCCCTTCATGTCAGCCTGGCAGGGGCATGATCAACAAGATAAAAGCTGGGGTATAAATTGCAGAGAACAGTCACACGAGATTCAATGCAATCAGTTGCCACCGATGATGCCAGGAAAATATGATAAGGACTTTTCTAAATACATTGGAAACCGCTCGACATAATATAAAAACTCAAAGACACTAACGTAGCGGACAAAACGAGGAACAACTCAGTTCTTTACCAATGGACTTAACAAATTATAATTGAGATAACTTGTTTTCAAACATGGTCTAATCCTTCCTGCATGTTACTACTCACTGCCAGTATGTTCTCCATTAAAATGCTTCTTTTAAAAGCGTCCCTGATGTTTTTTCAAAGTGAAAAATATCAGGAGAACCGGAGGACGATACCAAAAAACCCGCGCATTTAATTCTCAAGGCGAGGGGCACACCCTAACCGGCTAAAACAGAGTAGGCGGGGCTAAGGGACACGTTTAATGTATAAATTCACCTGCATCAAAAATATTTTGGCGTATTCTTCTTCCGTTTTTCCTGTGTTTCTATTGTGTGTATATGTCATGTCGAGGATAAAACCAAACAAACCTGCAATGGGCTTTCTTCATAGTGTTTGTTTCCGATTCTACTCCTTCCTCACCATCTCAACCGTAAAACAAGTTAATATTTGGTAATCTGTTGGTAATTCATACGACAAGATTCTTGATCAGGACCCAAGTAAGACAAAACCACAAGGTAAAAATTATAGTTTTACTTTTGCTAGTACATAATAACGGCGATCACGTCAGCCATGGACGCGATACAGGGACGCTTGTGTATCCTGCATGGTAAATAGTTATACTTGATACTTAGGACAGGGCGATTTACATGCCATATGCGTATACTTGTAAGTATTACTCTGCATGTAAGTAGTTAACTGTATAACAGTTACTTAATATTTATGGACTGATTGATTGATAATATTACACTTCAACTTTGGTGATCTAGATAACTATTTTATTATGATTCACTTGGGGAAATATATATAACGCATACACTGGTGTAAACCAATTACATCTTAATTTTATGCTATGCCATTTTTTATAGAAATTAATGAATACTCGAGCATAGGATTTCTTAAATAATTTATAACTAATTTTAATTTTGAAAATTATCGTTCGGCCGCGGCAACAGTCCGTTGAATTTTCGAAAAAATTGACGAAATTAAAGCAACCCTTTTGAAAACACTTCTGAAATATAATTCACTTGAACTTTTTTAATTTCAATAATTATCATTCTTTCTAATCCTGTGATAAATATGACGAATAGAGTATGTTAGGTGATCTTGTAGTATACGGGTGATCAATTTGTTGTTCAAACATACTTGTATTTTTTAAACTTATTTTTTTTTTCATTGTTTATAATACCCTTTTCTGAATTATAAAAACAATTTGTATTGCACTGTTGATCCCCAAATAAAATAATTTCGTAATTTAGGCTAAAGCCGACATTGGCATGACATATTATTTTCATATTTTTTCATTTATATATCTTCCACCTGCCCCAATTCTACAAGCAATTGGGCTCAATCTATGCAATATATGATGGGACCCATCCAAGGAATCATCCAGATGTATTTCCAAAATTGTAGCGCTCTTTACCAATTCAATACCTCTAGGAATCAAATTTGAAAGTCCTTGTTGCAGACAGTTTTGCTAGCATCAATTACTAACCCTTTAAACATAGAAACAGCTCGCATAGATCAGATCAGATCTGAATGATAATTTTGCCTTTGACATCATTCGTGTCATCGGCATCGGTAGCACAATGTTGCCCTAAACAATTCTTACTCTCTTCTTTATTTGTTACCTTAACTGTCTGCATCCTACCTTTTGCATATGATTTAAATATATTTATTGCGTTTCCTCTACCTTATACAAATTCAAACGCTGATTCAACTTTCTAGCAGCAATTCCAGTTCAATTGCGGTCATGTATCTTAGATAAACCCAAATAGACCTCAATAGCTAAGTTGCCTACATAAATTCTATATTTCTTTTTGTGAATTAAAAAATCTGTCTGCCTGGATCATTAATATCTTCATGTTAAACAGCCTGGTCCATTACCCGTTTGAGACAAATCGTGTCACTTGCAATAATTAACACCTTTGGAATTAAAACGTAAAACAACAGTAACAACAGATATCTCTAAACTTAGCAGAAAATAAATTAACTTATGTGAATCCGCAGAGGGTTTCGTAAACGCACAGGCAAAGGTTCCTTCGAACACATGGAACCATTGTAGTTACGCCAATAAGTTCATGTATTTCATTGATTAATCAATTAACAATCATATAATTATGTATGTTACATATTCCGACCCGATATGGGATAGTTGTTGAAACAGGGCAAAACAAGGGTTCAGAGTTAAATATTCTAAGATATACTCATGTAGAAAGATTATATTATGCAATGATTATTTAACGATAGCTATTTGATACAATTACGAGAATTACGACACGAGCCGTGAGTAAATGTCATAATGACTACGTGTGTCGTAATATCCATTAATTGTCAATTGCAACACATTCATAATAATGAAAAACCAATACCTTGATTTTCAAGATTTACTAAGCAACTATGAACTGGTCATCCAATATTATGCGAATGTTGCTGAGATGTTGCATTTTTATCGTATCATAATGAAAAATTTGTATTTGAATGAATTTCAGGTAGAACATGTCCAATAGACAGGTACACGAGTAAAAATAGTTATTTGTTTTACTAGGCAGCAAAGTAGTAGGTTGACTGCCGTGGCTGATAGTTCATAGCCGAGCGTAGCGAGGCTAGGAATTCAGCTAAGGCAGTCAATCTACTTTGCTGCCGAGTTGAACATATAATTTTTTCTCCGATTGTTTATAATGATATATGTATATTGTATATTTGCAAATTATTACAATTCCCACAATCTTTTTATTTTTCCTGTAGTGATAAATTAAGACAAAATTTGATAGAAATCGCAATTGTTGGAACGGTTGGTTGCTATGGAAATGTATATGTCCATAATAATTATAGTTTGACAACTTATGTCAAACGTTTTACTCCCATGGAGACTAATCACTTTGCTGCCTAGGCAGCAAAGTACTTACTTTGCTGCCTGGACAGGAAAAGTAACACTTTGCTGATTGATATGTATCTGCAAAATTAATATTTGCTGTCAATCGGAGAAAAAATATTTTTTTATAGACGACATATTTTATCCATATCTTCGAACGGAGACATTTCATAAATACATTTAACAAAATGGAGTTTTATGACGAATTCAGATCCAAACTAAATGAATAGTCAGATTTTGTCATCTCAGCTGCAAAATTAATCACGCATTCGTGACGCAGCTATCTTATGTTCAATTCGCTCCGAAAGTGTATAAAAAAATCCTTTAGCAATGAGTCTGCGCTATGCTTCCAATGATACAAATAATTAATTATACTGATAATCTTAATATTAACAAAAAAAATATTAATACAAAATATCTTATATTGTTTAACAGTAAGTAATAGATATTATTTAAAAAAAGTAACCTCAGAGCCAACTTTACTAAAAGTTGGTGATACTATAACACTATACTATATTTCAGAAAATTGCAAAAGCAATTCGCCAATACGCGAACCTATTTCAATCAAAATGAACTCACATGGGGTTCGCGAAACCCGACGCCGACGTCATCAGCTTTGTCGACTCATGCTATTACCTACACTCAAGGCCTAAATCCTCGTTAGACAGGAATCGCTCAGCGGTTGATTGAAAAGTAATATCTCAATCAACGGTTCTGCTCCTATCGATCCTGCGTGTAAATTATATGAATTTTTCATTTATTTTGATAATTTAAATGATCGGGGTATCGACACGGTGAAAGTGTCATTTTGCAGTCCCTGGTTGGCATAATCGCGCAAATATCTCCTACAGTTTGGGAATAGCAGTCAACACTAATACCGTTTATGGCCATAATCTAGCAGCGAAAACGAGCAGAGCAAACATATTTGAGCATTATCAGTGTGCAAAGTGGATTATGCGGTGAATACCATGTTAGAGATATAGGATTTACCGAAAAATATATATAGGTTGCGGGCACTGAAATTAATCATGCTATCTTATTTGACTGCTGCATAGTTGTAATTTTCTTAGGGGGATACGTAGTCATCCACTGAGCCCAAAACACTAACTTAAAAACGGCATCTTCCGCGTAGCAAATGACATCTTCCTTAGAAGAATTTCCTGGAATACAGGCCAATCAAAAATATTACAAATAATACTGGTCCACATATTGTTATTAACATGTGCAATTCCTACATTAATTATCTGTTTCCTGCAATTTACATAGGTATATGATTTAAATAATATGTTTATAGTTCACTTCGGTTAATAATTCCTAGGATGCGAGATATATAAAAAACATAATCATTACGCCCGGCGCATTATGAAGGGCGTAATGGATTCATAATGTCCTCTCATATAATTTCCTTATAAACAACAAATCATAAATACGTTAAACTGTTATTCAAACTGACATGGATATTTACAAGGTAAAATGAAAATTAAAAATATCTGGCTTACTTTTTAATTTTTGTGAATTGAAATATAAAATCTTTTATGGACCACTGGCGTTAGTAGATGATTACGCCCATCGAGCGACATCTATCCCTCGAGCCATAGGCCCACGGGTTGGATTGTCGCCTTTCGGGCGTAATTATATATAAATAACTATTAATGTACTTTCTCTGCCTCACGCAGATTCAACCTCGAATTCAACTTTTCCAGCAGCAATTCCAGTTCAACAGCTGTCATGTGCCTTAGAGAAATCCAAACAAATCCCAATAGATTAGTCACTTCTTTTCATAAGTTTCATGAATTGGAAAAAATTCTGTCTGTGTAGATTGTCCATATACTTGTGGTAAAGAGACGGGTCAATTTACCCATTTGAGACAAATCACTTGCACTAATTAACACCTTTGGGAATAAAACATGAAAGCAGTAATAGATTTCTCTAACCTTAATGACAAAAAAAAATAACTCATGTAAGTTCGTAGCGGACATCGAACACGCACGAGTCCCATATTTTATAGACCAATTAATCATCACATATTTATGTTACATACTTCAAACCAATGTGGGATATCACAAAAATATAGGGTAAAATAGTTTAAGATATAGGTACTCATGTAGAAAGAGTATATTATTATATAATAAGCGTTTAATGATAGCTATTTAGATACGATTATGAATGAGAATTAGGTCACGGGCCGTAGGTGATTGTCATAATAAATGCGAGTGTCGTAGTAGCCAGTAAATAAGAATTGCATACCTACTTTCATATTCATAATAAAGAAAAACAAATACTTTGATTTTTAAATTTACTAAGTAACTATGAGCTGTCAAAATTGATACATTTTAAACCTGCCATGGTCAAGCCAATCATTGACATTGAGCGAATATTGCTGTGATCATAATAAAAAATTTGCATTTTAATGAATTTCATCAAATTACAAGTAGAAGTATAATAAATATAAATAGGAGTAAAACATATTACGTTTTAGATGTCATATGTTATCTATATCTTTAAATTGATATTTCATAAATATAGATATATTCTATAGTGTTGTGGAGGATTCATGTTTTACCTTACAAATGTTTGGGTTTTCTCTCCACTATCGTTTTGAATTGGTTATATAGAGCCTCTTCGGCTCTAGTTCCAGGATGTAAACATCACAAGTGCAAGTTTAGTGACCCTAACGAAGCTGAAATATCTAGACATCTTGAAAACAAACCTTCAGATGCAACTGAATAAATAGTCAGGTTTTGGCATCTCAGCTACTGGGTATAAAGAAATCCTTTAGAAATAAGTGATACCAATAATTAATTATTGTGATGTTCCATATGAGCCTTGTTTCGATGGCATTACTAAACTTAAAGTAGATAAGTACAAAAAAATTGCTTATGTTTCATATATGGCATAAGAAAGTTTGATCCGGTATCTCATAAGCGAAAGATGTAAAATAGCTATGTATGGAAAAAAGACGTAAATTGCATTCATTATGCTTATTCCATAACATAATTTATAAAAATTGTCCTAACTAACAAAATAAAGTATAGAGCAGACGTACATAATGAAAATCTACGATTTAGGGAATATATCACCTTACCACCTCACAAAACCTGATTGTTTCAGAGAAACTTTACTTACAATATATATAAACTCTACAATGGTCTGTCAGTAAATCGAAAGTCAGCGAATCTCTCTGCATTTAAGACTCTCCTAAAAAGGAATCTCTTGCAGCCCCATCTTTTTGCAGTTCCTTAGAGAGTATATGTGCGTATTTATTAATTTATTGTTGGTTTATTATTGTAATGTTTAAGTTTTGAGCGAATTATATAATTAGACAGGATTCTTAGTGTTAAATTTTAGCAAAGGGGCTGAACTTTAATCAATTTTCAATTGTTTTCAGCTTTTTTTTGCAACTGGGTTTCTTAGAGTGGTCTCACTATCAAACAGTATAATGTATTTTTTTGGTTATTTCAAAAATAAAATATTATTAATATTAAAATACAAAAAAAAGATTAGTACGAAATATATTATATTGTTTAAGTGTACATAATTATTATATTAAAAAAAGTAATCTCAAAACCAACCTTACTACAATTTAATGATACAACACCACTACTATATTCTTTAGAAAAATTCAAAAGCGATTCTTCTTCCAGTTAAAATGAACTCAGGCAAAAGTCGGGACACTCGACGTTATTTTCTCCGTGGACTCATGGTAATACCGTCCCTTCAGTGTATGTGGCTTTAAGACCTACATCGTCGTTAGACAAGAATCGCTCATAGTAGAGTGCTACTTATAACTTATTTTACCTTGTGTGGGCACCTCGGGGTTACAAGCTGAAATTTTCACAGAATGAAGGTTTTATTATATTAATTCAAAATCCGAAGGTAGTCAAAAATTAGAACGGGCAAAAGGGCAGTATACCTAAAAATCGAGATTATTATATGAACGTGTAGGATATTAATTAATGAATGTTTTCATATAAAATTCATCTACATTTTTGTTCGAATTATATTTTTTATCATTGCTTGTAATATGCAGATTACGTTAGCCCTTACGGCACAATAAATCAAAAAATTGAAATATCTCCCTTCGAACCTGGGCAAAATCTGATTGAAATATATTCATTTTTGTACTCACCTCGCATTTTCACCGAAATGAAGTCTCAAATCAAAAAATATTATTCCTGCAAAAAGTTTGCCATAAGTATCTAGAATATGTAGGTGCAAGAATATTTTTTTTCTCAAATGGTAATGGACAAATAGAATTAAATGTATAAAAAGTAATTTCCTTTTTTCTTTTTCTAGCCGCGATCGTTGGATCTTGCGCTGCCCCAGTAGTCTAGCATCACACTTTTCTTCATAGCTCCCTCTCTTTCTCGCCTATTGTATAATACCACAAGTGGTTTTACACATTACGCGTTAGAATACTTATAATAATAATAGCTATTATTATTTGAATAAAGTCAATGAAGACATTTTCGTTTATACTGAAATTTATTTTTCCTATACGCTGGCTGCTAGGTAATAAGGCAGTAGAAAAAAAATCGTATACTTAATGCAACTGATATTAAATAAAGGACTAGCTTTTATCCAAAATACAGGTTGCATAGGATCATGCAAAAAAATTACTATTGGCAATATTGAAGTCATTGTGTCTATTCCTGAAGAAGGTACAGGCAGTGAAGATGAATAGATTTTGCTATTATAAAGAAGTTTTGAGTTTTTGTATTTTGAATAAAAGCTAGTCCTTTATTTAATATCAGTTGCATTAAGTATACGATTTTTTGTCTACTGCTTTATTGCCTAGCAGCCAGCGTACAGGAAAAATAAATTTCAGTATAATCGAAAATGTCTTCATTGACTTTATTCAAATAATAATAGCAATAGCTATTATTATTATTAGTATTTTAACCCGTAATGTGTAAAACCACTTATTGTATTGTACAATAGGCGAGAAAGAGAGGGAGCTATGAAGAAAAGACTGCTGGGGCAGCGCGAGATCCGACGATCGCGTCTAGAAGAAAATTACATTTAATTCTATTTGTCAATCACAATTTGAGAAAAAAAATATTCTTGCACCTATATATTCTAGATACTTAAGGCAAACTTTTTGCAAGAATAAAATTTTTTGATTTGAGCCTTCATTTCGGAGAGAATGCGAGGTGAATACAAAAATGAATAAATTTCAATCAGATTTTGCCCAGGTTCGAAGGGAGATATTTAAATTTTTTTATTTATTTTGCCATAAGGGCCAACGTAATCTGCATATTTTAAGCAGCGATAAAAAATATAATTCGAACAAAAATGTAGATGAATTTTATATGAAAACATTCATAAATTAATATCCTACACCCTACACGCTCATATAATAATCTCGATTTTTAGGTATACTGCTCTTTTGCCCGTTCTAATTTTTGACTACTTTCGGATTTTCAATTAATATAATAAAACCTTCATTCTGTGAAAATTTCAGCTTGTAACCCCGAGGTGCCTACAAAAATCATTTATAGAAGCCTTTACTGCGTTGGGCACTCTACTATCAAGAGTTAGTTAAGAATAAGTAACTTATCAATCAACGGTTCTGCCCTTTGCGATCCTGCGTGTAAATTATTTTTATTTTTCACTAGTTTTGATTACGTAAAAAAAGGAGATACGATCGCATAATTAGTAAGTAGTACGTGACTTCAACATCAAAAAACTTGTTGGTTATTTCAAAATTATCGAGACATTACCTACTTACCGCCTATTATTAAGCGGCAAGACGCTGAATTATTTTGAAAAGTGTTACGTTCTGTTTGACAATGTGTATATTAAAGTAGTATTTGAAATACTATATCGCAAATTAAATGCTAAATGGCTTCAGTTTTATACTAGGTAGTTTTGGTGAATAGGGCATATATGCATATTAATTACTACTTATTACGTATATTTTCCAAATATATCTATTTTCGATAATAAATAACTAAACTATTTAGAAACAACTACAGAAGCAATCAGAGTCTACTCAAAAAGCCTCAAATGCACTATACATTAGCAACTTGTCAGCATAATTATCAAACTGCTAAATCTGGTAAATGCACTTGACACCCTTACGAGTAAACTTTTGATTACTTATGTATGCAAGTTTACTAAAAATTAATTCCTAAACTAAATCTTTGGCTAGGAAATTGATTAACTCCATAGGGAGTCAAGTGTATTCATTTACCATATCTGGCAAAGTTTTGCTTAATACGAAATAAACATTTTCTAGCACATAAAGCTTTAACTACAACAGTATCTGTTTCAGAGAAACTTTACAACAGTATCTGTAGTAATAACATTTTGCGAACTTCACTTGGCCAAGTTTGTGGTATATGGATTTAAATGTTTGCATCATAAAGGCTGAATCGAGGTTATACGAAGTTCAGTGTTATTTTTTTATATTCTGTACAGTTGTATGAAGTGGATATTAAACAATCTTGTTCAGGAATAAAAGTGCAACAACTTACACGTTTAAATAAATGTTGTAAATATATGCATAAAATGACGTAATACTTGTTCGTTGTCAAATATTTTATGACAAGCAATATGCCCTATTTAAAACAGGCTCACTTTCTCACAAAGAACTTGCTTATATAGTTCCCCTATTGGTCGTACCAGTACAGTGGAAGAGATTTAATGTTAGTTAAAGTATAAGTTTCATTTTTAGTTTATATGTACCTTTGATTATTTAAGCAGAATTTTTGAGAGACCTTCCTTTCCCTCAATAATGTTTCCTCACCTAAATGTATATGCACTTTCTGCTCAGTGTAAATTAGCATATACCGAGATTCAAAACAAATCAAGCGATCATAGCCTTCTAAAAATTTCATTAATTTGGCCGTGGATGCTGATTGAGATTACCCTTTTTTATCCCACAACTATACCCTCTGAGAATAACACGATAATACCAAAAGAGCCACAGTTGAAGTTCATAATTTAAATTTTCACTGCAATGTTAGCAGCAAAGGCTCAGATATGGGTCAAATTTAAAATTTTAAAATATTCATGGATAAAATGTTAAGTTTGCTAATCTATGTAAATTCCTTGAGCAATAGTTCAATGAAAACAAATCAGTTGCTTGACCTATTGGGATTTTAAAATTTGCTATGATGGCTGACTGACCCAACCAAGATATCAAAACGTAAAGAGGTACCCTCTTCATTCACGGTAACATCGATTGATTATATTATGATAAACATATGGGAAGAGAGTGACTGTGATATATGATTGAATGCGGCTTCTCTGATGACATGGATCAGGTATTTTCATGAAGGAATGTTTACCACAGCGAATTCTTGAAAAGATATATTGGCTAGGAAGCTTAATACTGAAGTTATGCACGAGTTTAGGACACTATGGGAAGGTCTTAGCTTACCTTGAAATTATATTGTAATATTGACGAAGCCTTTGAGAAATTTACGTTAAAGGTTTCATGGAATTTTGAAATGTGTTTTTTAAAAAAGGAACTAAAAGGATACCAGATACTTAAAACTTAAAACTTCCTGAATTTAGAAACCTAAATTTTCTTAAGAAATTTCTTCCTAATCTCAACTTGTATAGACAATATAAATATTAAATCTTTCTTTTTTAAATAAAATCATGTGAACCTCTTTCAAAAAATGTAATACTGTGAAATTGGATGCGACCTTTGCAACTTGATGTTTGTTTTCTTTCTGAATTTGATGTTCGTTTTCCACTGACAAGTAGCACTGATGATGGCATATGCTGAAAGCCCCCTATTATGCTTTTATAAGAAAAATTATTTTTTGGAATAAGTTTTGCGTAAAATACAAATAAAAAAATTATTTAGAATATAATTATACCAAAAGAATGTAAAATAAAATAATTAAAACAGAAAAGAGAAAGTTCCTTGCACCAAAATCAATAATGATGCAAAGAAATTATGGAATTTTGCCAATAATTAGTTGGCTAGGAACACCTCCTATTCAAAAACAATCATTCTCAAAAATATTGATAACAATATTATACAAGACTATGTTTGGTAAATTTTTCAGTACATTTTTGTATCTCCTTTGGACAACATTGAAGTGGTTAAGGCTATAAAGAACCAAAAAGTTTGAAGTCTGCTGGTCTTGATGAGATACCTGGTAAGGTTTTGTACGTCTTTGCTAATGACTTTTATTATAAATAGATTAGTAGAGTTGGGAGAATTTTCAAATATACTTAAACAATCAAAAGTTGCTCTACATACAAAGAGCGATTCTCTTAATCTGGAAAATCCAAGTCAATATGTTTACTTAGTTGATTTAAAAAGTAATTGTAAAGACTATATATATGAAAAAATAATAGCATGCCTAATCAGATACAATATTACGACGTAGTCCTAGCACAGTTTTTATAAGAACTTCTCCACAGAGTCTGCTTGTACATGTAAGTTTTGTTTTGGTTTGTATTTGCTCTACTATGATTAGCTTATTTATATTAATTCGATTTGTCCATAAAATTTAATTCAATTTTTCTGTGGCAATAAAGCATACTTGACTTTGACTTTGATATGTAGTTTAATATGTATATAATAATTTATAGACAGGACATATAATTGTTTTGGCTCTTTATCATCCATAAAGAGGTAATTAACATTTCAATCAACCAATTTATTGAACCGTCTTCCTTCATCTTATTTCGAGCATTCCAGACACTAAATCCTTAGTTCTTAGCAGAAAAATTGGATACCCCAGGCATAAGAGGTCCTATACATTTTTGGATACTTTCCTATATGACCCAAAGGTAAATGAGAGTGAAGGTTGTAGGAGAGCTGTAAGATATATTTCCTTGCAAGGTTGGGAACACCACCGAACGGAATATTAAGTCCCTTATTATTTCTGCTATATACAAATAATCTTCCAAACTATATTAACGATGCAAGAGCATTTATGTATGCAGATGATACCACCATATTGTAATAGTTGCACGATGAATTTACTCACCAAATAAACGCAATAACAGAATCACTTAATACCTGGTGCTGTAGAAATCGTCTCATAATAGATCTGGATAAAACATTTTGTATGTTTGTTATGGACATAAGCCGACAAATAATCTGGCAGTTAGATTCAATGGTGCTACTAAAGTAAGGAAGTCGAGTGTTTTATATATTTACCATTCTAAAACACTATATTAAACAGCACTTAATTTGTTTTTATTATGCACAGCTGTATTCTGAGATGTGTTACAATATTCTAGCTTGGGGCCAGTCAACTGAGTCAAGTAGACTCAGAAGAGATTTATTAGATTAATTTTTACTCTATCTTATAAAGTCATGTAGAGACATTTTTCAATAAAAATTGTTTAACCTTTCCAGGTATTCATACAAATTATTAACATATATTCACGCAGAAAGAGCATTTATAGAAAAGCGGCACAATAAACATGATTATTCGACAAGAAATTATAATAATATCCATCAAAACTCATTCAAATATATGCAGTTTATAAAAAAAACTTCTCAGTATACTGGAGCACATTATTATAACCAGTAGCCTAAAAACATGAAAGATATGGAAAAATTCTTTAAATTTAAAAAGCAAATAAAGAAACTTTTGGCCAAGAATCATCCTTTATACAGTTTGCAGGCATATACGGAATTTTTAAACTCTTGGTAAGGTTAAATCACTATTGCTTGTGTGTGTATTTTTGCTGTTCTTTATAAAAATGTCTTTCTAAGTATATTCTTAGAATAGGATTTACTCATTCAAATGATACTGTACCATGTATTACTTGACTTACCTCAGTGTAGGATAATAACAAAATATTAATAACAAAATCACCTAAAATCTTCATTTAAAATGACAAGTTCAAGTTTTATGTTTGAGGTCAGTTCAAGAATAATCAGTTGACATATTTTACCAGATATGTCTAGAAATATCAGTGAAGAAAATGGATATTCTCTTAAATCCATCAACACTGTGATAACTGATAGTAAACCTACTGCAAAATACGGAGAGAAAATAACCTTCATTCCAAAATTCACTAAGATGGTAGAAATTATATATGTCTCATACGATAATTATTTCAATTTGTTTCAATATAAGAAATATACCGATCTGACGATGTCTATAATGCTGAAAATCACAATTAAAATTCAGTTAGTATAAATATTTGCGCAATCTTGTAAACTACGAAAAACTAAACACAAAAAAATCTATTTAGATTGACGAGAGAAGAAATCACTCAATATAAAAATCGTCATAACAATATTTTTAAAAATGAGCATCGTATTGAAATATACAATAATTGATTTAATGTAAGACAAGCCTTTCTAACCATTTTGTTTTTTTTTACGTCAAAACGCAATTTGGTGATGTTTCCACGCTGCTGGTGGGGAGTTCCGTCATGGCAGCTGTTATTTTTCAATTTTGAAAGTTTTTTTTTCTTTTGTACGGCCTTAATGGGTATCGTTGCTTATACAGGACTGATGAATTCCAAAGGAATTTTATTTTGTTTCAAACTAAAAAAATATATATTTCTTTAATCTGTCAATACGAGAGCAGAAAGAAGCACAATCAAGATTCAAATAGTAAAAATGTTGGCACAATATTGTCAAGTACGAAAAACTGAATATAAAAAATCTATTTAGATTGACTGGAAAGAAAAATCACGCGATATAACAATTCTCTTAACAGACATGCTAATCCTATTGAATTAAACAATAAGTGATTTACTGTATAAAAATATTTTGTACCTATCTTATGATGCCTCTACATCTAGGGTTATCCTACTGAGATATACATAAAAAATATTTAATCAGGATCGGTGTATTACGCCAAAAAAAAACAGGGTTAGCAAAATTGAAGCTTCATGCCCGATAATATTGTATATTGAGATACTAGTATTAAAATGCATTTTTTCTCAGAAGCATGAAATTAGGAAACGACCCGCTCGCGATTAGAATCCGTTTGTATACGTTTATAAATCGGATTCGTTCGGCCAATTAATTAAAACATATATTTAAACAATATTGCAAAGTAAAGGCGTGGTTTCTCTGATCAGATCGGCCTGCCGAAATATTTCGAGCCGATCTGGTCAGAGAAACCAGGATTTTACTTTGAAATATTGTTTAAATATATGTTTTAATTAATAAGCCGAACGGATCCGATTTATAAATGGATACAAACGGATTCTAAGAATGCGAAGCTTTACAAGCGAGTGCCCTTTTTAAAGTAGTGTCGAAAAAAATTTGCTTTGGATACTCCTTTGAATGCCGAAATGAAATCATTTTGAACGCAAAATAGAAAAAAATGTATTTAGAAAAGCTTATCGTTGTTGCGATGAACGTTGAAAAGGTATTTCGGAAGTTATCTCGGTTGCTATAGTTCCATCGTAATAGCCTGAAGAAGTAGAGTGCATTTTGCTGTACCAGTTTTTTTCTTCGTAATGCAATTTTATAGACGATAGCAGGTATTACTTCACATAAATACAACATTATATGTATATGTAAATTCTCAAGTAAAAAAATAGTGTGCTTGTGGGCCATAAACCACAAGTGAAACATCATTCGCACAAAACAGAATAATATTTTTAATTTATTAAAATTCGCTGATACGAATGGTGAAACAGGCTATACATGAAACTCAGGCCTGCTCAACGATCGATTCATTGAGAGAAAGATAGACAAATTCGGCGCGGATGACGCAAAATATGGTTATTCCATGCTTGGGTCGCATTCGCCTTTCGTTACCTCTCGCCATATCACACGTTTGCCCGCTTACTCTCCAGGTACAGCGCCTTAAGAAGTCTAACTTAAACTAGGGTACATTCTCGTTTTCAGGGACCATGATGCAGAACTATGCGACCCGATATCCAAGCCCAATCCCACACATCTAACTTTAGGTGTTACGGCCGGCGCGGCGCTCTGTTTATACCCACAAAAATAATTCTACTAATAAAAGAGATTACATGTATTAGAAGTAATATAATATTTATTGATAATAAAAATATAAATTAGTTTAAGATTCGTAAGTTAAAATTTCTTTATGTGGAAAAACATATTTTACCAATTTGGAATGTAACCACAGCTTATTCACTAACCAGCTATTCATCTCTACCGAAATCGGAAAGTTGGAGTGTCGGGCACTGCGCGTAGTTGTCAGTTCTTGGGCGGTCCATGTTCAGCAGTCGCGCTGGCCGAGTACGCATCGGTAGTTCAGAAGTGTATTGAGTTATTATTATTCTCCATAACAATGCCAGCTTTTATGCGTTGCGCGTCAACGAAATGCAAAAATAACGCGATGAATTGCAGTGTTAGTTTTTTCAAATTTCCAACGGATGTTAACAGGTGAGTGCCATATTACTAGATTTTTATAAAATATATTGTAAGTATAATTATTACGCTTAACGTTTATATATTAAATAACTGAGATCCATCCTACGTTACAGTTCTAAGAACTATGGGATTAAAGTTAATAATACTTTTTTAGTTTCATGGGTGATTTTTCAAGGCAGTGCCAGTGTAATGACTGTTTATGAAATTGGCGACCCGCAAAAGAGGTAAAAAATATGCCTGGAATGAGGCTCTCAGAGAGAGCGAAATAAATTTTATTTTTAATAGACGGCTGAATTTAAAATGAATTTTCTCTTCAAAGTCCACGACAAATCCATCCGAAGCCACGGCTATCGCCCTAAAAAAGTCCGGATATTTCGGATTTTTATACAATTTTGTCATTTAAAATCGTTTTTTAAACGGATTTTAGATGATAAAAAGAGCATATTTTAAATTAAACGAAATGTCAAAAGTATTATTTAGATGCCCAGACGTTTAAAACAATATTGATTCATGGCGTTCTTTTAGTTAACTAAAAAAATATGATACCTAAATCACAGATACATATAGAACCAAATAATATAATAAGTACCCTTTGGACCGGGATCGTTTGGAAGTTACGACGAAAGAGGAAGTTGATTGAACGAAATTATTAATATCATATTAATCGATAGTTTAAAGGCACCAGAAAACCATGAACTCCATGGCTCAAATTCGAATATATGTATGGAGATCTCGAAAACCGTAAGAGATACAGTGTCAGTCAAATTAGGGCAAAATTGCGTATTTAGGTTCTTAACAATATGTCGTTTAGAAAGTTTTAAAATTCCGAGTACTTTCGGAGAGAAAAAAAAAAGAAATTTTGAGAGATCATTTTGTTTTTTTCCTGGGCTATTTAAAAACGGATTTCGAATTGAATTGCACATTTACATTGCCACTTTTTCCGCTATACCCAATGGTAGTATCCAGTCCGACGTTTTGTATTCGAGGTGCCATCGTCAAGTCTATTTTTTAATTATCGTCTCGCAAAAGAGATAAATTATTTGTGTGTAATGAGACAGAGAGAGAATAAGAGAGAAAATGAACAAAATTTTATAGGCAACGGTCATACCACGTTGAAAATATCAGTTCTCGTCTGATCACTGAAGTTAAGCAACGTCGGGCTCTGTATATAATTTCGGGTAAACGTAAATTGGTTTCCAAATTAAGAAGGGTTAGAAGAAATATGTGAATTGGTTCCCAACATTTTTAGTTTACCTGATCTTTATCTGTAAATTGGTTCCCGGGTTTTTATAAATCTGTTTATTTTACAAAGAGTGTTTTACATTAAAAATACCAAGTAATATAATACAAAATAATAGCATTCATAATTTCAAGTTTAATAGGTATCAGCACAATAAAAATAAACCAACCCAAAGTATTCACAAGTAGTAATAGCCATAGAGCAAAAATGCAAACTAAAATTTCAATACCTTTACATCCCCAATATATTTCTAGTTTTTTAGATACCTGCCTCAAATTTATTTGGGGAACCAATTTACCAACGACCATTTTAGGATTAGGAACCGATTTACAAATTATTAACAAATGTTTGAAACTACCCTTTTATTTCCTACCTACTGGGAACCAATTTACCAACACTCATGATTTCAAATATAGGTTTCTTAAAAGACAATTATTATTATTAATAGCATTGCCTTATAAATCTTGGCTATTTCTAATACCACGGCTTCATTACTAGTGCGATATTATTATACCGACCCGGTTTGGTTCGAATCATTATATTCAGGGTGTTTCAGTTTTTAATCGGAAAAATTTAATTGACGTTAGAACTTGACAAAATAAAAAAAAAGTTGATATTAGCTTGTATGTTTTCGAGATACAGGGTGTTAAGGTTTAAGAAAAAAAGTTTTTTATTCACAGCTCATAAAACCCTTGGCAGGTTTGCTTGTCATATTAAAGAGTATCCTTTTACGTAATTTAGATTTACCGTAATTATTCCAGGGGCGTTTTAGAAGGCAAGTAAGTTGGTACAAACAGAGAACATATGGTACGTTACTGCTTTTTTATGTTTTAATATATTTTTTTTGGTTAAGCATTTGAAAACACAACTTTTTCTCTCTTATATGTATCTATCGAAAATATTAAAAAGTAATAATAAGGCTTTTCGATTCGATTATGTATTTCATTTTAAAAATTTGAATTATTCTCGAAAACTAAGCAAGGTAGACAAAAAATATAAGAAATTTGGCACTTGTAATATTATATTTTTTCTTTATTTACCGACTAAGTTGCTCTCTAGGAGATGGCTCGAATAATTACGGTAAATCTAATTAGGTAAAAAAATACCTTTTATTATGACAAACCTGTTAAATTTAACGAAATTCGGCCAAGGGTTAATTGAGCTATGCATAAAAAAATAGCGAGTCTGTTAGTACTAGAGACCCTGATGTGTAAACATCTCGTGAGCGGTAACTATGGAACGAAATTATAATTGAGATTTGTGAATATTGGTATATCTTTGACAGTTATTTAAGGATATCAAGCGTAAGCATAAGAAACAAACAAACAAATAAACTCACATTCGCATTTATAATATTAGCTAGGATTCTTTAATAATACTTACTGGCAGCTTCAATCGGAGTGGATTAATTCACTGCATACATTCGACATGACAATCTAATGCCATCTTAGGCCGCGTGACGCCTGAATAAAGGCAAACACGTATTTGGAATTGGTTGCCTATATTCTGGCGTTAGAAAGAACACATTTTACAAGGAAGCGCTGAAGTAGATGCGCACTAGTCACTGCGCATGGTTATGATGTCACATCGGCTTTGCCGAGATTTACCCTCATACCGCCGTATAAGATGTTAACACATCAATATAGACCAGGCAAATTTTAAAAAAATGTACGTTAAGTGTGAAGTTTTTGCGGACATTTATTTTTTTGTTGAAAACGATAGCTCTTTTATCGTAGAATGCAAATCTAAAAATCCCAAAAAATCGGAAGTGAGCTAAAGCCACCATTTAAAAAAACATGGCCGCTCGCGTTATTTATTAAAATCTATTATTTCTATAATTACCAGTCCAATTTATGCACGTCCGATTAAATTCCGTGACACGCGGTACACGCCTGGCATTGGCATTGGCACCCCCACTCCATGTTTATGAAATGGTAACTATAATGACACTTTTTCTAAAAGCCTTAAAAGCTTTAAAGATGATGCTTCCATTTTTCTACGCTGTAGGTCATTTCCATTACGCAAAGTCTGCTCACATTTATATACAAAATATGAGCAAATTAGAACAAAGTATGCGGCCTATTGAATTTAAGCTGTTTTGTGATAAAGGATATTTTTTATTACGCATGCATCATAATCAACGATTATCGCAAGCGACAGCGTGCTTAAAATTATGTTTTTCTTCAAACGTCAGTAAATTTATCATTACTCGACTGTGTAGGCGGCAGTGAAGTTTCGCTTTTCCTCCGCCGGAGCTTAACTTTTCACTTTTCCGCCGGCGGAGGTAAAAGTGCTGTCATATCAACATAGATACAATACAAACAAACATCAAAATAAGCGTCAACAACTCAAGAGTTATTAAACTAAAATTTGTATTTATCACTCAATTTGTGATTGCATTTCTAAAAATCACTAATTTAGGAACAAATTGGTTATTATTTAATCGAACTTACTCAATAACTGCTTATCAATACGGAATTCAAACGCAATCGAAAACGCAATTTTAAAAAAATAATTATTGTTGACAGTGTCCACTGACAGCTTTATATTACATTATTATAGCAACAAGCTGAGCCTATTCATCGACACCGCACCGGTCTAAGCCGCCTTGCGAACCAACTTATCTTTAATAATTATTATTATTACTATTAAAAAGCGACGTTTTGGCATTAATTTGTCGACATTTGAAGAAAAAACAGCATATTTTATTTGGAGGAAAAGTTACTTTTCCTCCATATAAAATAATATACTATTATGATGCGCCTACTTCTTTAAAGGTTGCTATAGAAACATTTGATCTACCTTTTTTACCTAGATATTTACCAGCCGTTTAAATTACTATGTGTCAAAATGAAGGAACACATTTAAAAACACCATTGCTTTCTTCTAAATAGTAACTACGTAACTCACAAAAGTAAAACATTTTTGAGAATATGATGCATTCGTAATAAAAAAAAATAGCGTATCATATACGTGTATAAGAGGCCTTTAGAGCCGACTTACAAAACACTACGCTGCGCGTCGTGTTTTGAAATATGCCGCGCGTGCTTTAAAGGCCCTCTTATACACTCATATCATAATATACTATTACGATACGCCGCCCGCGCCGCGCCGCACTCACAAACTATGATCGGGTACTTCGAATGATATGTGCATACGAGTAGAGCAGTATCTAATGAGATCAATGAAGACCTCGGGTGGACTAACTCACGGAAGAGGAGTAACTGAGATCTCGATAACAAAACGGACGCTTACTATGCCATACACCACCGAAGCATGATATGCTCTGGAGCTATTTTGTGCAGATCGTTCCGTTCAGTCTGGATAGTCTGAAAAAACATATTGAACTATGAGAGTCGCGAATTGGCCGAGAGAACAAAGTCTCAGGTAAAGTTTTGCAAAACCCCAATCCTTTTGAATACCATTTTAGTAAGTTTTCATGCATAACCAATGGAGTTGTCGCAGAAGAGAACGTTAACTGTCACATGGCGAGAGAAATAGGATTAGACGTAGTAGAATCTATGGTAGATAATAGTATATTATTTTATATGGAGGAAAAGTGATACTTTTCATGGCGCGCTCGTGTTTAACAGCCGAACGGAGTGAGGCTGGTAATAGAGAGCAAGCCATGAAAAGTAACTTTTCCTCCAAATAAAATATGCTGTTTTTTCTTCAAATGTCGACAAATTAATGCAAAAACATCTCTTTTTAATAGTAATAATATCTAATTATTATTAAAGATAAATGGGTTCGCAAGGCGGCTTAGACCACGGTCGTAGGTGGCCTTGCTTAGACCGGTGTCGGTGAATATAATGTAACATAAAGCTGTCAGTGGACACTGTCAACAATAATTATTTTTTAAGATTGCGATTGCGTTTTAATTCCGTATTGATAAGCAGTTATTGAGTAAGTTCGATTAAATAATAACTAATATGTTCCCAAATTAGTGATTTTTAGAAATGCAGTCACAAATTGAGTGATAAATACAAATTGTAGTTTAATAAATCTTGAGTTGTTGACGCTTATTTTGTTGTCTGTTTGTATTGTATCTATGTTGCTATGACAACACTTTTACCTCCGCCGGCGGAAAAGTGAAAAGTAAAGCTCCGGCGGAGGAAAAACGAAACTTCACGGCCGCCTACACAGTCGAGTAATAACGGATTAACTGACGTTTGAAGAAAAAAGTTTTTCTGAACTGCATTTTAAAATGAAAAATAAAGTAAAATCATTAGCAGCAGCAATCAAAGCAGTAAAGTTGCGTGATGATACCATGCTTCTTAACTCACAGCAGTTATTTAATAGAATAGTTTGTTTGAAAAAAGTGACAAAACCAGTTTAATACCACTGTTAATATAATATATCTTATGTATTAAAACATTTTGGCGAAAATGTCATAATAAAATTGTGTTCGATGGATATACTAACATCTCCTCTACAAAAGATGAAGAACATCGACTAAGAAAGAGTAAGAAAATACCAGTTGAAATTATTCTCAGCGAATCAACAGTCATGCATATAAGTAAAGCAGATTTCCTAGGCGATGAAAAAAATAAATTTCAATTAATACAACTACTTAGAGAGCAATTTAGAGAGAACAGTATCTCAACGTTTGGGGCAAGTGCAGATGCGGACACCTTAATTGTAAATAAAGCCATAGTATTAGGGGAAGACACAGATTTAATCGTTTTGTTGATTGCTTTGTGCGGTGTGCGGTGACAGATGAAATGTTTATTTTAAAAAAGTGGGTCGCAGCGACAATGAAGATAAAATTTTCCATTTAAAAAAAGTGTATGAGGATTTGGGACAGCCTCTTGTTAACAGCCTTCTTTTTATTCATGCCATTAGTGGTTGTGATACTACTTCTTATCTTTATAAGAAAGGCAAATCGGAAGCCCTTAAAGTGTTTAAGAAGCATGCATTCATGCATGACAAATTCAGTGATAGGAATGCGAATCTAGATGAACTACCAAAAGTTGGTTATGAATTTGTCTCCTTTATTGACGGATTAGAATGATCAGAAGGGTCCCGAGACATGAATGAAGAACGATATAGACTTGACAATATTGGTATAGCTAGCAGACGCTCGACAAATCTTTTGATTTGGCCGTTCTCCCCCCAACCAAAGATGCACTGAAGGTAGTGTTTCAAATAGTGATTACATTAATAGCAAATTGTTTTCTTTTTTATTTTCACGACCTACCTTCAAGTACAGCAATGGATGGGAAATTTCCTAGCCCCGGATAAATTTGGATGGAAGGTAACAAAAAATGAAATGTTTGCAATCACAGTGCAGCGACCCCCTGCAGCAGAAGAAGTATTAAGTCTGATCTACTGTAAATGTCGAAACGGCTGCCAAAAAAATGTGTATGTTCACAAGTCGGACGCTGCCGATCTATGTGCCTTCACTTCCATGGGATAGACTGCAAATATGCTTGTGTTCTGGACGAGAATCTTTAGAATGACTGAGTTTTTGTAATAAGCTAGAATGTAAAGATAGTTAGTGGTATTAAAAAGTTAAATGTAAGCCAAAAAAATTTAAAATTTTTTTTTTCTTTTTCAGTTTTTTGTTAGGAAATTTATATTCTTTGTTAGATCTAAATTAAAGGATCATTTTCTTGTTATGTTAAGGTTAAAATTTCGTAAAAATTAAAAAAAAATTGCGTGTGCTTAAGACCACACGATAGGTCATCGTTTTGTCAGAATTTCGATCCGAGCCTTCGTTGCAGACATACGGGCGAAAAACGGTTTTCCCCCAAAATCCCCCCTAAATTAGAGCCCCGGTCTAAGGTGGCCCCCCATGGGGCGCACCTACCATAAAAATTTCGACTCTGTACCTCTTCCCGTTTTCCTGAAATTAATGATTTAAGTTTTTCCTTCTCCCCTCCCCTGGCCAAAGGGGGGGTGGTACGGGGTCCCGTTTTTGTCCAGGATCTTCTTTTTACCCCGGCTACATCCCCTGAAAAGTGCGGCACTCTACCTATACGGGAACATGCCAGAAGAAGGAACGTTACGTTACATATCTGAGCCTGACGCGTGACGGCTGGGTCTCATTCAACGCCCACAAAAAAACGCAAAACACGCACAAAGAAGTTTTCACTTCAAAAACGTTGAAATTAACCTAAGGGGTAAGAAGATATTTAATTTTTTTAAATTTGAACGGTCGGCCATGTTTTTTCAAGATGGCGTTTTTAGCTCACAACGGATTTTTTAGGATTTTTATATATTTGTTCCTGAACATAAAACCTATCGACTACCATTGAAAAAAAAATGTCCCCTTAAACTTCATTGAAAAAATAAGATTTGCCTGGTCTAAATATGTCTTTTCTTAGATTTTAACACCCTGTATTTCGAAAATGAAGCTCCAAAATATACAAGTGTATATGAACTTTCCTTTTTATTTTGTCAAGTTCTATCGTCTGTTAAATTTTCCTGATTAAAATCTGAAACACCCTGTATATTATTAGAGCTCGAGTTTGGCTGACGGCATGTGGCAGGGAAGACCTTCTGAAAAAAGTGGATAAATTACATATACAAAAGCCTACAGACTATGCGGAAGGCATTTTACCAGAGCGATGTTTGCCAATGAACAACAGAACAGACTACGCAGAAATGCAGTTCCTGAGCTGTTTACAGCTATTGGGGACATTTCAAATATAGCAGAAACTGAAAGCCCTAAAGGTAATTTTCGACCTAACCCACTAATCATAATGATAATATTTATTTTCCAAAATGCCTATAACCATTATATATGCGTTACTGTATGCTATATTACTTTTAAGATGCTGCAGAAGGCCAGCCAGGATCAGCGTCTCCCATCCAACGAAGTACACAAACAACTGCAAATTTGTCATCTGGAACACTCCGGCGTAAGCAGCATTTGCATAAGTCTCTGAAAAGGTTACGCGATGAAAATGTTCGCTTAAAGACAAGAGTTTCACTGTTTACGCAAGCAGCTTCAAGTAGATCCTACCTCGATAAGATGGCATTGTCAGATTACAAGAAGTTGACTAACCCATAAATTTTGCCCTTCCAAAGATGCTGCAAATTTTATCAACGTGCAAGTAGGAGAAATTGTTAAAAAACCAAAAGGCAGGCGGTTTACCAGCGACTTTAAGCAATATTGCATGACAGTGTACTTTCTTGGCCCAAAATTATATAAAAAACAGTTCAGTAAAATGTCAGGAGATGGAACTCTACAAAAATATCTTAGTAATATCCAGTATTCGGCTGGTATAAATAATTTACTTTTTGAAATGCTGAGAGGAAAGTCTGCCAATTTTGCCGAATTAGACAAATACTGCATCCTATTTGTTGATGAAATGAACTGCAAAGCTCATCTTTATTATAACTGCAAATCTGACAGAATTTACGGGTTTGAGGACTACGACGATGATTCCAGAAATTTTTCACCAGCTTTAGCAGCAACAGTCGTAATGGCAAGAGGCCTTTGTACAGACTGGAAGCAGCCCCTTGCGTTATATTTAGTTAATTCAACATGTCCTGGTAAAAAATGAAGCAATTATTATTTAATAGTATACGTGCCATCACAAATATTGGATTAAAAGTTGTAGGCGTCACATCTGACATGGGGACTAATAACGAGCAGATGTCAAAATTGTTGGGGGTGTCACCAGAAAAACCCTATTTTTATTATGAAGAACGACAAATAGTTTTGCTTTTCGATAAATAAAATCATTACGTAACAATTTTATAAAATACAATTTTCGACAGAATGGTTCTGGTATGTTCTGGGATTTCATCAAACAATTTTATGCGCATGATAAAACTTACAACATTAGAGCAGTGCCAAAGTTGACAGATTCACACATTTTTCCAAAAAGTTTTGAAAAAATGAGCTCAAATTTTTAGTGCTTCTTTGGCCGCCAGTATTAACTTATACATCAGATTTGATGCATTGCCCTCCTTAGCAACAACCACCGCTAATTTCATTTCAAGAATTAACAATCTCTTCGATATATTAAACACCTCTGGGGGTTCAGCAGCCACAAAATATCAAGAAGTGTATAAGGGTGACACAGAACAAACAGCGTTCTTAAAAGATGGCAAGTGGCACCGAAATTAAAAATATAAAAGGTTTATTAGGTTGGCAAATTACCATAAACGGCATTTTACATTTATGGGACATTTTAAAATTAAACGGGTTTCAATTTTTATTGGCTAGGCGAGCGCACCAAGACTGCTTAGAGAATTTTTTTGGTGGTATTCGCCAGCAGTCGGGAAATAGTATCAATCCTACCCCAATTCAGTTTACCCGTTCATTTAGAAAACTGCTATGCTTAGACCTTATTCATTCAGGCACAGAAAATTGTGAAGATGACACAGCTCATATTTTATTAAAACTGTCAGATTTCGCCCAACCTATTGAAGAGAGAGTGCAACCTGAAATGCCCCTTGAAATTCCCTTAATTGTTGATACCGAGTACCGAACTTTAGATGCTTTAGAAACCAATTTTGTAACATATGTTTGCGGTTATCTAATAAAAAAGTGTTTGTCACGACATACATGTGACAAGTGTACCATGCTAAAGATAATAATAATTTGAATGAATCGTCCCTATTTACCTTTTATAAAGCCTACAGGCATACAGAACTTGACCTTTTCGGTAGTCTGCATGTGCCCCATAAAGACTTTGTTTCTTTTATAACCGCTCTAGAAATTCTATTCCAAAAAAATTTTGAGTATTATTGTGTACAAAATAATTTACGAAGTCGACTAGTTGTTATTTTTGAAACTATTAAATTGGTACATCTCTGCTCCGATTTTCCTCTTTCATATTTGTTGAATTTATATGCGAGAATTCGTATTTATTATACATTAATTATACGTTTTATTTCTATGCGCATGTGTTTCGCTTTTTTTAATATACAGGGTGTTCACCCATAATGTCCCCCCCCCCCTTTAACTTTGTTAAAGGGGGGGGGGGGAAAACAAACATTGTAGGACTTTTAATGCAGTTTTTGCACACGTAAAGGAAAAAACAAAAAATTGTGCAGTATACAGGGTAGATCAAAAAGAAACATTTTTTTAAAATCTAGTCCCCATTTATTATTCGATTTTTCGATTTTCCATAAAATTCTAAGGATTTTTAATATAACACACTATATGCCTATTCCTAATACTTTAGGAGTTATTGACAGTTGAAGTCACTATTTTGTTTTGTTCTTTTATTTTTTTATGGCAACAGCCACCTAAGAATATAACTTTTTTTTAGCTTTTGAAGTCATTGAGGTGTAAATAGTGAGTTTCCTCAATTCGACCTCATTGCTTCGAGTAGTGCTTTTGTAACTTCTGTTTTAAAAATGATTAAATGAATTATTATTATAATTAAAAATAGCGACTTCAACTGTCAATAACTCCTAAAGTATTAGGAATAGGCATATAGTGTGTTACATTAAAAATGCTTAGAATTTTAGGTAGAATCGAAAAATCGAATAAAAAATGGGGGCTAGATTTAAAAAAATGGTTCTATTTGATCTACCCTGTATACTATACAATTTCTTGTTTTTTTCTTTAGGTGTGCAAAAACTACATAAAAAACCCTACAATTTTGTTTTTTTATTTTTTTTGTAGCTTAAAAATTAACAAAGTTAAAGGGGGGGGGGGGGCATTATGGGTGAACACCCTGTACTTATACTAATTTGTCAGCGTTTGTTTTTATTCCTGTCTACAATTATTATGTGAATACTTAGTTATAAAATATCTCGAGTGCGGTCCTGTCGCGCTTATCGCCACGAAGCGGCGCGGGTGGAGCTCTCTCCCACCACGCATCCACGGCACGAATCGACGGAATCAACCTGATTTTCCCGAATCAAAGGATACCGCCGCAAGATGCCTAGCTGGTTATTTTATCCAGCATCATTTGTCTCATATACCGGGTGGTTCATCGTGGTTGGAAACAAAGGAAATCCCATGCAAATTTTTAACTGTCCAAATATTTACTCCCCCGTTGACTGAGCAAAGTTGTAATTAGGCTTTTTCAAGGTCTCTGTATGGTAAATACACATGCGGAATTTGAATAATTCTGGACAAGCCGACCTTATCATATTTAAATAAAATTGCAGCAAATTTTTTATTAAAATTCAACAGGTAATACTGCAAACACCAGCATTAATAAACTTGTCAACCTATGATTTGTCATTGTCAAATATAATTTGCAAACGGTAGGTTTTTTTAGTATTGAACAGATACATTGTACACTGTACTTCACAAATATTTTCGAATAAAACGAAAATAATTTTTAAAACGCATTTTTTAATAGAAAACTAATTATTTTACTTAAAGAAACCTATTAAATAGTATAAAAATCATCAAGAGTTGCTAAAAGGGGAAATAATTAGAGGGTGTTTAAAAATAAACAGACAATAATTGTTTATTAATATTTACAGTTGAAACTTAGAAATCTTATTCTAAGAAAATTGCACAATCGCTTGGAATATTGTTAATTCTTAATTAAATATTGAAATAAACAGACTTTTACTGCTAAACAATATCATAAACTAGAGATTTCCTATGTTTCCAACCACGATGCACCACCCGGTATACATTTCACCTTGCTTTAAATTGGAAAATGCTTCATAATGATTTATGTTAAATTTTATGTTTAAGAATTCTTTCCCTACATCTGCTTGCAAATTTTTTGAATACTTTAAATACCTGCAATAATAATTATTTTCTAATTGTCTGCGAGACTTTTTTCCTGGTTTAGTCAGTCCTATCCACACATGTTTTGTCAAACATTAATTCCTATCGACATTTAACGGTATTACCTATTAAACTTCCAGCAAGATGTCTTTTCAACTATATTAAAGATTTTGCTAAAGTCCTCTTGTGTTTGAAATATAGTAACATGTCTTCATCAGTCCATGCATTAAAACTTCTTTAAAATTTTAAAAAGCCAGTCGCTTGGATCTTGATAGATATTAATATCAAGATAATATACAGTCTGATCCTGATAACTATTTATATGGAAATATCTATTATTTTCAAAATTATAAAAAAATTCATATTCCCATCAAAAGTTGTACGATTTTATCTATTTTTATACATACTTTTGTTTTAATGTATACTTGGTTTCAAAAAACCTTGTGTTCCTAAATACCACCATTTTAAATGATTTTGAATTTCCTATTAAACTTTGCATATTTTTTGCATAATATATTATTTATCTAAACTTAACGGTTCTTGGAATATTGAAGTTTTTGGAATTACGAAATCCTATGATTTTTTCGATTTAATTGCCTAGATATTTAGATACTTATGTCTATGGGCTGACCCATAACTCTGAGCCGAGTAATGTGGGTTGCCTAAATTCACTTTTCGCATGGCCCTCCGCTCGCTTCGCTCGCTACGGAGGCGGAACAAGAGGAAACTAACCAGATGCTAACCCAAGACATATCCAAAATCAAGAAAAAAAACAGTTTAGAAATATAACCTTAAAAAACCGCTGGGGTTTGAACCCGGATCGCCAAAGTGAAGGCTAACCATGCAGACCTCTAGACCATCACGGCACATACAAACCACTGGTCGTATCGCGAAGTACATGAAAACAGTTTATTGCGCAATTCTGCTCAGAGATATCGGTCAGCCCCTAGACATAATTTATTAAGATACTTGCGACTACCTGGAGGTAAAGGCTTATTTTTCAAATATCATGGCATTGATGTTTAAAGTCTTAAATTAACTGATTTATCCTTATTTTCTGCTAATATTTTATAATTGAGATATACAGTCTTTAAATTCTGTTTGCTAAATTTCAAAAAACATACTACGTAATTAAAACTTATAATCAACCACAAACAAGAAACAAACAAAACGTATAATTTCTATAAACTTATATTAATCTTGCAGTACACGAACTTCTTACGAGCTAACAAGGATTTCAGAAGACATTTTTCGTTAATTTTATTTACTTTATTAAAATACCTATTCACTTGTAATTGTCACAAAAATTAGATTCAGCATCATTTGTCTCATATCTACATTTCACTTTGCTTTAAATTGAAAAATATTTTGAAACGATTTATTTTGAAATTTCATGTTTAAGAATAATTTCCCTATATCTGCTTGCAGATTTTTGGAATACTATAAACACCTACAATAACTATTTTTCTAAATGTCTACGTGACTTCTTTTCCCGATTTAATCAGTTATATCCACACGTATTTTGTCAAATATTAATTCCTATCCGCATTTAACGATATTACATATTAAACTTTCATATGTCTTTTCAACTATGTTAGTCTGATATAAATGGTGTAAACTTTTTACTAAGTGCTTGTAACATTTTTAAACGTCTTAATCAGTTCATGCACAAAGTAGTTATTTATGCAACAAGTGTGTAAAGTGACCCTTTTTTTATGAATGGGAATATTGTCGCATGAGCCGTAGGCGAATACGACAATCCCATGAATAAAAAAATAGTACTTTACACATGAGTAGCATACGAAATTTTTTCTACTACCGAAAAATATATGAAAAAACAAAAATATTATTAAATTACTTTACGCACTAGTGCGTAAAATATATTATTTTATGCACTGCCCTAAATGTCAAAAATATGTCAGATTTACTTTACGCACTAGTGCGTAAAATAACTTATTTTACGCACTGCACATTAAAAAGGGCAATTTTACGAACCTTAGAGAGTGCGTAAAGTGAGTACTTTACGCACGGTAGTAGAAAAACATCTTTAAAATTTTAAGAAACCGGCCACTTTGATCTTGCCACTAGTTATTAACGTGAACATAATATACAGCCTGATCCAGATAAGTATTTAAATAGAAATATCTCTATTATTTTTGACACAGTAAAAAAATATTCCGAAAAAAAGTTGTTTGATTTTTACTTCTTTTACACATGCTTTTGTTTTAATGCGTACATGGTGTTTCAAAGAGTAAGGCACACGTCAAATTGTTTTGTTAAATACCACCATTTTTAATGATTTTGACTTTTCTATTAAATTCTGTATATTTTTTGCTTATCAAAACCTACCAGTATTTGACACACTGAAGTTTTTAGAATTGCGAAATATTATGATTTTTTCGATATAATTATTTAGCTATTTAGATGCTTGCTGCTATCAGGAGATAAAGGTTTATTTTTAAATTGTTATGGCACTGATGCTTAAAATCTGATTTACTGATTGCCAATATTTTACAAATTGAGCTATAACATAATTTCTAAATTCTGTTTACTAAGTTTGGAAATAATATATTAAGTAACTAAAACTTATAATCATCCACAAACAATAAAACAAATAAAATGTATAATTTCTATATACCTAAATTAAAGTTGCAGTCTACGAATTTCCTATGAGTACCTGTGGATTTCATAAGGCACTTTTCGTTAATTATATTTATATCATTAAGATATTTGTTCACTTGTAATTCAATTTTGAATTTTTTCGTTCTTGACAACGGGGGCGGATTTGTTCTCAAAACGTCGACCGTTTTCCAGTTCTTTTAGGCTTTTTAGCTTCGTTGGGGTCACTAAACTAGCACTTGTGCTCTTTACATTCTGGGGCCAGAGCCAAAGCGGCCTCATTCTTCAAAAAGCCTATAAACGAAGTGCAGAAAAAGGCAACTATTTGTCAGATAACATGAATCCTCCACAACATTATAGAACATATTTATATTCTGAATATGTTTCCCATACTCTTCTCGTGCACTTGTAGCGTTATAATTATACTTGAAATAAATTTCGGTAATTTTCACCCTTTTAGCAATCGAATAGCTGATTTTGTAAAATATTAGCAGAAAATGAAGATGAATCAGTAAATCAGACTTCAAATATTAATGTGAAGATATTTAAAAAATAAACCAGGTAGCAGCAAATATCTAAACTGGTAAGCAATTATATCGAAAAAATCACAGGGTTTTGCAATTCAAAAATCTTTAATATTTCGAAAACTGTTAAGATAAGATACATGATATATTATACAAAAAAATATGCAGAATTTGATAGAAAATTCAAATTATTAAAACATGTGGTGTATATAATTTAAAATAAAGTTGGCATATGCCTTGCTTTTTAAAACACGACGTGTTATTAAGATTAATACATTCAAACATTATTAAGATTAATACATTTAAACAGATATCGGACCTTATACAGAGGAGAGCACTGAGAGCAGTTCATCTTGTGGATGGATGACTCCGAGTTGACTATAGACCTTGATAGCCTTGAACATCTAAGAAAAGTGGCGGACCTAGCTTTTTACTATCGATACTACTACGGAAGGTGTTCGAACGAGCTGGCAATTATCATTCCAGAGTTGGGCCAAACAACCCGTCAGACACAAGCTGCTCATCAAGATACAATTTAGTTGCGAACTCCTAAGACGTCGCTGTTACGGGACTGCTTTATCTGGACTTTCGAGTAACGTCTTTCCCGAAAATGCCAAAACCTTCAGCGCTTCAAGTACAACGTCCACCATCTTCTCCACACACGCACCGTTCATTGTGGGGTATAGGATTTTCCCTTTGTGTGTGCCGAATATAAAAAAAGCATGTGTAAAAGCAGTTGAAATCAATCAACTTTTGTTCAAAATGGATTCTTTCGAATTTCAAAAATTTTATAGTGTTATCTGGACCACTTGCACAAAATTTGCTTTTATATTTTATAGATTTAATAATTATGCATCTTTTAAAGTGGCCTTTCTTGCTGTTTCCTGTGGTGATTAAAGTTCTTTAGACTAGCTCCCTTGCAATGCTAAAAGAATTAGACTCGATTGGTTTTTTAAGCCTTTTTGTGTCTATTAACTATCGTGTTTACTAGAATTAGATTCTTTGAATCGGTTACTATCTGGCCCTATCCAAATATCAAGGCCATTTGAGGTGTAAGCATCCTGTGTCACGTGAAAACGAGAATTTGATATAGTCCTTGGGTACCTACGATAAAGGTCAAATTTTGAATTTTAATATTTCATTTTCAAAATGAAACAAACTTTTCAGCTTTTCGGATTGGGTACCTCGATCACTTTAATATAGAATTAATTACCTTTTCTATTTATTCTTTCACCATTTTCTATAAGATTCACTTGCACTTATACTAGAGGCTATATGGTGTGCTGGCTAGTTTTAATATATTATTACTTTATGGTGCTAGTCAGGAGAGATAAGAGATAGCTTCCAGACTTCTGCGTTGAAAGCAAAAT
>MU184155.1:125150-157702 GCA_016904865.1 Pissodes strobi | reverse complement strand
GTTCCAGCCGATAGGCGAGAACCACTAGTCGAACGAGTGTGCAAAGAGGTTTCCAAAAGAATTTTTTATTATACTTTTTCTACGACTGACAATAAAATAAGAAAACCATGGCAGTTGCTGTGGAACTCGGCCCTATTTGAAATGTTGCAGATTTTTGACATTGACAGTAACTTCGAGTTTAATCCGCGGATAAAATTAACCGGAACTTTTAAACCTCCGTTTGAAATTAAAGTTACTGTCAAGGTTATTGTCATTCGATAGCTTATGAAAACCTAAGGTGGGAATGTGCAAACCGTTTTCTTTGATCTCGGGCGGTTTAGATTTGAGAGCCTGTCAAAATGCCAGACTTTCAACTGTCAATATTTCGTAAACAGCTAAAGATAGGTATAGGATATATACGCGAAATGTATTCTGATTACTCTAGTCCCAAAATGCAGTAATATACAGGGTGTTCCATTTAAAAAACAGTTTATTCATGGCGTAAGTCTTTTGTTTTTGGTTCAAATGTTGGCTCAAATTTTGAATTTAGAAGAAAAAATACATCGAATGGCTTTTTGATTGTTTTAATAATACAGGGAAGGCCAAAATAAGCCCCTATTCGGTCCTCGTTGGAACACCCTGTACAGGGTGTTCACCCATAATGTCCCCCCCCCTTTAACTTTGTTAATTTTTAAGCTACAAAGAAAAATAAAAAACAAAATTGTAGGGTTTTTAATGTAGTTTTTGCACACGTAAAGAAAAAAACAAAAAATTGTACAGTATACAAGGTAGATCAAAAAGAAACATTTTTTTAAATCTAGCCCCCATTTTTTATTCGATTTTTCGATTCTACCTAAAATTCTAAGGATTTTTAATATAACACACTATATGCCTATTCCTAATACTTTAGGAGTTATTGACAGTTGAAGTCGCTATTTTTTAATTATAATAATAATTCTTTAATCATTTTTAAAACAGAAGATACAAAATCACTACTCGAAGCAATGAGGTCGAATTGAGGAAACTCAATATTTACACCTCAATGAGTTCAAAAGCTAAACAAAAAGTTATATTCTTAGGTGGCTGTTGCCATAAAAAGATAAAAGAACAAACAAAATAGCGAATTCAAGTGTCAATAACTCTTAAAGTATCAGGAATAGGCATATAGTGTGTTATATTAAAAATCCTTAGAATTTTACGTAGAATCGAAAAATCCACTAAAAAATGGGGGCTAGATTTAAAAAAATGTTTCTTTTTGATCTACCTTGTATACTGTAAAATTTTTTGTTTTTTTCTTTACGTGTGCAAAAACTACATTAAAAACCCTACAATTTTGTTTTTTACTTTTCTTTGTAGCTTAAAAATTAACAAAGTTAAAGGGGGGGGACATTATGGGTGAACACCCTGTACAAGGTGGCTTGAATTCTAGTCTATGTATGGGGATATCGAAAACCGTATGAGATAGTGTCGATCAAATTAGGGTAAAATTGCGCATTTAGGTGCGTAACACGTTTAGAAAAGTTTAAAATTTCGAGTATTTCCGGTGATACCCGAAAAAAAAAACGATATTTTGAAAAATCGTTTAATTTTTGTCCTGGGTTTATTTAAAAAAAATTTTCCCCATGTCAACCTTCCCTCACCATTCTTCTTTCTCCCTTGAAAACAAGTCACCAGTTTCCATTGCCAGTCGTTGATAATGAATAACTTAAATACTCTTGAAGGGCACCAAGCGTGCCCAAGTAAGATGAACTGATTAGCGAAGTTCCACTATAAACTGCTTAAAACATGATCTGGATATAATATCGGTCCACAGAGTTTGGTAATGTGTGCTGGGAGGCTTCAGTAGCATTTAGTTAAGTGCACGTCGCCCTCTCATGTACATATATACATAGCTAGCTTTAGGTCATGTATAGTAGTTTCATAAGTGTATAAATCTCTGTAAATTGTGTAAATAAATGTGATGATGATGATGATATTTAAAAACGGATTTCAAATTGAATTGCACCTTTGCCTTGCCACTTTTTCCGTTCTATCCAGTGGTCGTTTCCTATTTGGTATCCGAAGTTTCGTCCTCAAGGGGTCCTCATTACCTTTCTTTTTTTAAATACGAACTTTTTTATTGCTTTTCAGATAATTTTGGCGGTATTAATATATTATCGTATTTATAATTAAAAAAAAAAGTATTATTTAGTTTGCTGTGGCGTAATTTTGAATAGTTAATTAAAGTTCGTATTTAAAAAAGAAAGTTGATGCGGAACTTGAAATCCAACGCGACGTTTCGTCCTCAAAAGGTCATCGACGAACTTTAATTAAATAACTTTAATTACATTTAATTAACATGGATCATCTAAAATTACGCCAAAGCAAAATAAATAATTGAAAAAATGAATAAAAAAAATTAAAATACATATTTATATTAATAACGCCAATGTCATCTGAAAAACGATAAAAAAAAGTTAAAGTTCGTATTTAATAAAAGAAAGCTGAAGATGACCCCTTGAAGACGAAACGTCGGATTCCGAACTCAATCCACCATTGGATAGAGTGGAAAAAGTGGCAACGCAAAAGTGCAATTCAATTAGAAATCCGTTTTTAAATAAACCCAGGAAAAAATAAAACGATTTTCAAAATTTCGGTTTTTTTCTTGGTCGTGTTAGACACTTAAATGTGCAATTTTGCCCTAATTTGATAGACACTATATCTCTTACGGTTTTCGAGATCCCCATAGACTCGAATTCGAGCCATCCTGTACATATTGGAAAATAAAGTTATTATAGTTTATTTGGAAATGCTGCGAAATTGTAAATTATTGTCCGATAGAATCTTAAAGTTAAAAAGTATAACGGGGGCCAAAACTGAATTGGATATTTTATCGTAAAGCTACATATTTCGGTTTACTACATATATACAATTAGGCTTGACACACCCGAATACGGGCGAAACGCAGGTGTACACCATAAAATATACAATAGACTTCATTTACATATGAAAGAAACACGAACTGTACCATTACTAGTTGTAGGAGGTAATGACTGTACAGATCTTTGAGCAGTAGTCAGTAGCGTCTCATTAACAACGCTGGAAATGATTTCTAATACAAAAGCGGTTATTTTGTGGGTATAGAAATACATCGTTATTAAGAAAGTATAGGTATAATGGTCTTCCTGAAATTAGACAAATAAACAGATGTATAATAATTATTCAAGATTTAAAAATATAGAAAATAATTATAAACGTTAAAATATATGCAGTAATATATACAATAATACACACGATAATACTACAATAATACGATAATACAAATAATATATTCAATTAAGAAAAAACTACAAATTGTCATCTGAACATCGGTTGAGTTGTGACTCTCACCCACATATATAATAATTGGTTCTACTGTTTCATCAACCATATTGTCAAGCTGCCACATTCGTCTCTCCTCGTTTATTACATGATCTACACACTTTCACCATTTATTTCCATCAACATGTTTAATAGCTTCGTGAAAGAGTACCTCAACATCCTTCATTTTATAGGTAGTATTTCTGGTGGCAACAAATTTTTTACTTGCGCTTAAAATAACTCTATGGGATTTAGCCCACAGTGGTAGAGCGGAAGTCGAAGTACAACAATACCACGTTTGTTTGCCATTTCGTCGACCATATATCCAGTATATTTGTGCTTTTCCATGTTTGCTTTATTCAAAAGCTTTTTTTTGACCATGTCTTCTTCGAAATTGATTTTTTTTTCAAAAGCCACTGTTTTATGTCCGATTTTCGCCAAGCACTTGTCGGTTGCATTATCAAACACTATAATAGATCCTGGGGGTATTAGATCTAACATTTGCTGAAAGTATTCTTCAACTACATCTGCATTCATGTCTTCATGAGTATTTCCAGTGTGTTTCGACTTAAATGTTAACAGGCCCCTTCTACGAACCCATTTACACTACTAATATGGATCACAATTAATCTGCTGCTTTTTCCAGATGGAGGTTTGATTCATCTAGACCAGCCCTCCAACGCAGCTTGTCGGTAACTAACTTTTTATATTTTTGCCATGCCACATCTTGTTTACTGTATGCCCTTCATTTACCCATGTTTCGTCCAAATAAAATATGGTTCGGTTTTCATTACGATAGTCTTTTATCATCCTTAGGTACTTTCTTCTCCAGCAAATAATAAATATTTTTCTATTAAAAGTGATTTTCTGTTTTATGTATCCCATTCAAAATTCATTTCTTTCAATGTTTTACATCATTTGTCTCTACTTATTTGAGAAAAATGTTCGTCGTTTTTGAGTGTGATATGAATTTAATCTAACGTAGGGATTTCTTTGTTTAGATACACAAATTAATGAGCTCTTCTGATTCCTCGTTATTCATTTTCATCCATAACAATTTTTCTCCTTCCAGATGGTGTTTTTGGAGCCTTCATACAGCCACTTGTCGATTCACGTAAAATCTTATATATAGATGTTAGCCCGACTTCTGTCATTTGCGAACACATTTCAACCACACCAGAACTAGACTGTTGATGTTTAAGCCCATTGTACACCTTTAAAATAATTGTCTTCTCGTTAAGTGATAAAGGACACTTGGAAATTCTCTTCACTGGGAAAAACCGAGGGAAAAACTGACAACTTGCTCTTTTTACAGTTTTCGGTATCAATCGGTCTCGATCGTCTTACAACAAATACTAAACCTGAACAAGCTAAGGGACGTAAATATTCAGTACGCACTTACGCACATCATAAATAACAATTCAGCTATGATCAGGTACAAAATATGCAGGTAGATAAAATAAGTAATTCAAGTAAATTATGATATTATATAATATGTAATACTTTGATTTTTATATTTTCATATTTACGTGATATTTTCCTACAGTATTAGATTTTTAACATCTTGATTTAAGGAACGCCCGTGAAAGTCTGTTAAGATTCTATCGGACAATAATTTCCAACTCTGCAGCATTTCCAAATAGACTATAGGTCCAGAGCCAAAACCTCACATTTAAAATCCGATTGCATGTTTTGTAATGAAAAAAAAGTGGCAACGATAAAGTAAAGTTTATCACTGGTTCAGCTAAAGAAGGTACTACGAAGGTGTTGTTAGATTTCAGTTAACCATTTGATATCTGCTATATCTACTATTGGTTACGGACTGCTTTGTGCTAAGTTTCATTCTTATTGTTTCTCAAAATGGCGGGCAGATTTTGTAATTGATTGTGGAAATTAATAATGTTCAATCAAGATTTGGACGCCTGACTCGCTAAGGGCGTACCACAGGGCTCTGTTTTGGGACTGCTGCTGTTTCTCATTATATAAACCATGAACTTATGTAGACACGGTTGCCGTAAATGGTTCTATTTATCTCTGTTTATGTTAATAGGGAAAATGGCCGCCATATAAATTCGTAAACCGGTCGCTTCGGAGTCTCTATGTTCAGCTACACATGGACTAAAACTAAGTTTTAAATCTGCAGTGGTTTATCTTGGTAATGCAACCAATGTTAAGAGTATGGATTTTATCGATGGAGCCACTTGATGGGACAAACTATTTTTAAAAGGTCAGCTGCTAATGTCGAAATTGTCTACAATTCGATTCACTATCTCTATGCGATTCATCAGTGTTCAGGTGGTGTGTAGGTATAACATCCAACTCTTGCTTGTGCTTGTTCTTGTTTATTATTTTAAGTAATATGCTTGGTAATATGTCAAGTGGTATCATTATTTAGCAGTTAACACTTATAAGGAGGTTATTGGAGTTTAATTATACCAGACTTGTATTGTTAATTACTAGTTCCTGTTTAATTAATTAGTTCCATAGTTTAACTTTTAGGATTGTCATAATCAAATTAATTATATTTAAGAACTATTTTTGTGTAGTTGAATGTATGCAACTTACTGAACTCCACGGAATTTAAAAAATAAAGATAATTTGAATTTTTGTAAATTAAAACTAGAAATAATTATAACGATCTTTAAAATTTTCCTCGAAATTTTCAGTTTCCTTTTAAATTTTAAACCTAATAGAGATAGCTCAGATTTAAGTAATTGTTAGGGCTAGTTTGGGTTAGTCGACATGTCTTAATAGTGCTCAAATGATGAGCTTTAAGTAAAGTTACCTGACGCAAATGTCAAGGTATTAATATTTTTATCACTCGAAGGAGCTTATTCAAATAATTGAGTCCTTCGTGATGAGCATCCCAAAATCTACCATAATGCCAAATTTCGTCAAATTCGGCGATAGCTTCGGTAATGGAAAATTGAAAAACCGACAAAAATCTTTGGATTCGTGTTGTACGACCCAAAAATGGGGGCTATGCAAAAAATCCGAGAAAATAGTCCACACGCTAATACCAAGATATTCATCTTCAAAGCTCAAAACTATATTTTCACTATTAATGTGGCATTCTGGTAGTTCAAAGTTTTAAGCCGTTTTGTCACGGTTTTCCCTTCTTTTAATTGAAACCAACATATTTGAATCACTTTATACGTTTAAATGATTTATAAAGTGCTTTAAATGTGTTAGTTTGGGCATCGACTTGGTCGATGGTTTGGGTTAGGTGTATTAAATTAAAAGAAGGAAAAATCGGGAAACAACATTTGAGAATGAATATCTCGAGAACTAAACGTCGCCCGATCGAACTGATTTCATACTAGTGATGAGAATCCCAAAATCTACTATAATTGCAAATTTCGTTAAGAATGGCGGTCGCGTTAGTCTCAGTAATTAGAAAATTTCAAATCCATTTTCCCGGAAAAACCGGAAAAAAAAAATAAAAGTAGGGGATATGCAAAAGAAATCCGGAAAAAACAGTCCACACCCTAATACATAATTACTAACAAAAAAAAAATAAGAAATGATTTTTATATTATCAGAAGAAAAAGAAAGGAAAAACTGGCAATAGTGCCCATTTCGACGCGATACTTACCACTAAGAATCTCGAGAAATCCATTTGGAGTTCGACAAGAATTTCGGAATTTTGAAAGAATTTCGGATGTGATTTCGAAATTTCGAATAGATTTCCAATGGATTTCGGGATTTGGGAAGGATTTCGTGGGATTTCTGAAGAAAATACCACGATTTCGGGAGTGAGCTGCGCCTCAGTATTTAATTATACCAGACTTGTATTGTTAATTACTGATTACTTATTTAATTAATTAGTTTAATAGTTTAGCTTTTAGAATTGACATAATAAAATTACTTACATTTAAGTACTATTTTGTGTGCAGTTTAATGCGTTGTAATTGTATTCTATCAAAGAAAATTCTGCTAGTAGAATCTTCTTTGATTCTATATACTCGGATGAGCTGAGCAATGTACGGAATTTCAAAAATAAAGATACTTTGAATTTTATGTATTTACATGCAAATTAAAACTGGAAAAAATTTAAACGATTTTTTAAATTTTAAAACTAATAGAGATAGCTCAGATTTAGGTACCTAATCGTTAGGGCTAGTTTGGGTTAGAAGACATGTCTTCAAATGAAGGGCTTTAAATGAAATTACCTGACGCAAATATCAAGGTACATATTACTATTTTTTTATCACTGTTGAATGAGCTTATTCAAATAATTAACCGCTTAAGTAATTGTTTAATTATTTAATATAGACCTTCCACCAAAATTTAATTTTTTTTGTTAAATATCGTTTTAATATAGGGTTCAACTGAAGAGCCTTAAGCAAAATTGCCTAGCGCAAATGTCAAATTATGAATGTTAGGTTACTATTTTCTTATTATTGACGAAAAGCCTTTGGGTTCAATTCTAGTTGTCTGAGTAAGTATTTGTTAGTTCGCTTGCTGCACGCGCTTAATTTGCTTGGTTTGGGTTAGTTTGGGCTTGATAGGTTGGTTTGGGTTATGAGTTGGTTAAGAGAAGGCGCGCGTATCGTTGCTTTGGTTAGTTTGGGAAGATTTAGTTACTTACTTCGGGTTGAATCTGATTATTATGGATTAAATTTGGTTGGAGTGTGTTAGTTTTTTTTAGTTTGCGACAGGTAATTTTGCTTAAGGCTTTTCATTTAGACACTATTATAATGATATTAAGGCAAAAAATTGTTTGGCGGGGAGGTTAGGTAAGCCAATTGTTGCCAAAATCACTGTTGGGGCGGGGAGTTGTTAAATAATTAGTAATTACCCCCCTAAGCAATTGTTTGATATATCTCGAACACCCAAATTGAACATTTTTAGAAAAATTAACCCAAATTAATGAAAGCATCAAAAGGAAAGAAAGCTTCAGCGTTTTTTTTAAATTGAAACAGAATATTTCTTATCACTATCAAAGAGGCACATCCTATTGGATTTAAACGAACTATGTTTGTAATGACGATGCATTAGCGAACTCGAGCAATTGTTTAGTCTCTTTCATTTAAAATATTAACATGTCAATGACAAAAACCCAGCCATAACAGTGATTATTAAGAAAACAATGACATGTCATATATTAAGTATATTTAGACAAATGATTTTAATCAAAAATATTTATTTAAATGATCATCTTATCATATTATATTATATAAAAATTAAGTCAAACGTAGCTGTTGAAGCTACACTATATTGTTACCCAGGTTTCTAACTTTGAAATGATTTTTTACTTTGATCCCTATCTAGAGCGAAAACAAACAATAGACAAAAATTTGAGAAATAAGAGAGCCCCTAAAATATATCTTTGTCAACATACAGAGTAATTAAAAAATCGTGGCTCTCCAAAATTGAACGACATAAGAGGCATCTATTGAAAATAGCCATTAGTACTAATCGAAACGTTGCGGCCCAGCCTTAAAATTAGAAACAACTATCCGCCAATTTTACATACCTCATCAACATATTTTTAATGGTATCCTGTATATTTTTCAGGACTTTATTATCAATCCTGTTCGACTCGCTTTTTTCGCAACAAATTTCGAAACTTTCCTCACTCTCCACTAGCATTTTCACTTTCGTTTTCTAACCCTCTTCGGATACTTCCGACACTTGCGAAGGCTAAACTCTGAATGACAGCAATTTTAATTTAATTTTGTAGATTTGATTTACTCACATAGGTAATTAAATAAATATTATTTACCGAGTAAGTAACTATCCTACTTTTTAGATTGACACAGTTAGTTTAGCCTGGTTAGATAGATGCAGGAAGCGTAAAAACCAGTCCGGCTATAAGCGAGAAACTTAGAAGAATGTGCAGGCAGGTAGGTAATCAAGTAATGGTACCGTGTCATAGAACTGAACCGTGCGCCGCGCGTACTACCAGTTTTCTTGGACTGCATAACGATTATGTTTACTTTTAAGTTTTAATTTATTCTTAAGCTTCCTGAAGTCTGTGGCTGAATTCAAAACGGTTCACATAGTTTTCGCAATTCATTCTATCTAAAAGTATTATGTTCCTCCTTAATATTTATATATGATTAGGGTTCTCCATTTATATTTAACCAAACCCCTAACTATAAGATAGAGAAAAACTTTAAATAGAAGCTGCAGGAGTTTCAAGGAAACAAAAAATAAATGCATGATGTTCACCCCCTCCATTCTCTCCCATCTATCCTTTAACTGTTTTAGATGTTCTAGAAAAATGGAGAGCATATGCATTCATTACCTACTGTACAGGGTGGCTCACATTCGAGTCTATGTGTATGGGGAACTCGAAAACAGTAAGAGATACAGTATCGGTCAAGCGAACATTGGCTGAAAACGGAAGAAAAGAACTTTGTAAGATTGATGGATTGGTGTCATGTTTTTGCCGTCCTGATATGGAACATGGTGGTGCTTGTATCTACTCCGATGTCGAACTCAATTTTGAGGATGAAAAAAATATAAGTGATAGAAGTGTTGAAGGGGTAGTGGAGATAGCATGTGCTATGGACGCCAGACTTAAAATAGTGGCGGTCTGTATTTGCAGAAGAGGTCTGGGATCCTATGACATTTTTTTGGAAATAATGGAAGAAATTTTAAATATTATTTATCAAGGGTATCTTAGATATAAATTGGTGATGGGCGGAGAATTTAATATTAATTTATTCGAAAAAAATGATAAGGTAAAAAAAAATTAGATTTGCTAAATGTATTTAATATGTCGCAGACTATATTTGAGGCTACAAGAACATGCCAAAATGCTTCTACTATTATTGATAACATTTTTTCCATTGTGAGTTCGGACCTTCAGCCATATGTCTTGAATACTGCACTTTCAGATCACAAAGCGCAAATCCTTTATCTGAAAGCAGATAAATTTAAAAATAATAATCCAAAATATGTATTTGAAAAGGTCTTTACACCTAATAAAGTGCATCATTTTCGACGAGAACTTGAAGGAATCGACTGGTCAACGGTGTGTGAGCCCGCGTCATCCGATGTGGCATATTATAATACATTTTTAAATTTGTTTGCTAATTTGTTTAATCGAATATTTATTACAAAGGAATGTACAAACCAAAAGACAAACACGTGGATACCCAATGGTATAAGAACATCTTGCAGGCATAAACGCGTACTGTACTATAAAAAATCTGAGGGTCAGGTCTCGCATCAGTTTTTCAACACCTACTGTAGTAAACAGATTTGTAATAAAGATTTTATTGATAATACCGAAAATAAAATAAAGGCTACATGGAAGATTGTGAGGCAGACATCAGAACAGGAGGACCTCTGCTCTGGAAAATTTTTCTCACAAATATAATGATCCATTCAAAATAGTAAACTCACTAAATAGTTATTTTTTAAATTCATGTCCAAATGTGGCTTTTGAAAACAGTAATTTATATATGCCCGGTAGGGTGGTTCAGTCCATTTACTTGTCACCGGTTATAAGACCATTAAAAAAGCTACAGGGTACGATGAAATTCCTATATCAGTGATTAAAGAGGTAGCAGATTTGATCATACCACCACTAACCTGTATCTTAAACTTGTGTTTGTCAACGGGTATTTTTCCTAACAAATTAAAGAATCAACTTATTAAAGCAGTGTACAAAAAAGGTAAAAGGAATCAAGAAGATAATTACAGGCTAATATCGCTGTTGCCTAACATAAGTAATATTTTTGAAACAGTTATTTACAATAGAATTCTATCATTTTTTGAAAGGCATAAAGCGAGGCATAAAGTCTTATCAGATAGGCAGAATGGATTTAGAAAGGGCAAGTTCACGGTAAGAGCAATATATCAGGCTCACATCAACATATAAGACTCCTTAAATAATAAACAGCAAACGTTGGCTATGTGCTTGGACCTTTCTAAAGCCTTTGATAGTGTAGACCATAAGAAACTTATTGATAAGCTGGAAATGTGCGGAATCAGGGGTAAAGCTCTTGATTTAATTAGATCATATTTGTGTAACAGGACTCAGCAGGTGGTGGAGTCTGATACTCAGGGGACGATAGTAAAATCAAGAAAAGTTGATGTGATTAGGGAAGTGCCTCAAGGATCAATACTTGGACCTCTGTTGTATATTATTTACACAAAGGAACTACCGGGGGTTTCTGGGGAGCAGCTGTACTGTATGCTGACGACACAACACTGATATTTAGTGAGAGTAGTGGTGAGTTGTTACTGGAGGGGGTTTCAAATGCAATGGAAGCCGTCGATGGGTACTTTTCATCCAACAACCTATGTTTGAATATTTCCAAAACTCAATCGGTCATTTTTGGGAACATCACTTTCGTTTTTTGTATAGAGCCGAGCAAATCACATCACAGGAAACTGTCTCATTTTTGGGTGTCTGTATTGATGGGAGGTTGGATTGGAGGGAGCACATCGAGGGCGTTGCTACTAAAGTTGCGCAATACTGTTTTGCTTTAAGGGTTGTTTCTGAGAGAGTGGGTGTTGAGGCTGCCATGTCTGCCTATCATGCTTTTATTCACTCTCGTATAAAACATGGCCTAATTTTTTTGGAGTAACTCATGTGATATCCGAAGAATTTTAATTCTACCAAAAAGTTGCCTGCGAAGTGTGTTTAAGATCAAACAAGGGGAAAGTTGCAGAAATACTTTTATTGAAAGAAACATCTTAACAGTAATTTCCATGTATGTTTTTGATTGTGTAATGTTTGTCAGAAATAATGAGGATTTGTTTGAAAATTCAACATTGAATCATGAGTATCTCACTACAAATAGATCGAATCTAGTATGTGATAAATATAATTATAGTTATCTGCAAAATAATGTTGAGTTTTCAATCACTAAAGTTTATAACTCGATTCCTGAAGAAGCGCGTAGACTCTCGAAAAATAGACTTATTATTGTTTTGAAAAGGTTCCTGTGTCAGAATGCATTCTACAGTTTAAACGAATTCTATAACTGTGATAAAAATAATGTAATTTTGTTTTAGATTTTTTGTTTGTTGCCATATTATGATAATTAATGTTTTGAAATGCCTTATTATATTTTTTTGTTTTGTAATGTATCTCAGTCAGTACCGAGGTCAGTACTTATACTAAATATTCTCAGTTATTTATAAACATGTTCAGCGCTAGTATTTAAAAAATATTATCTTGCAATTTTGTTATTACCATTTTTTTTTAACCATGTTCCATACCCTGAAGGGTTTTTGTAACTTTGTTTTACATGGGAATAAATAAACGATTATCTATCTATCTATCTATCTAATTAGGGCAAAATTGCGCATTTAGTTGCCTAACAATATATCTTTTAGAAAGTTTTAAAATTCTAACTATTTTCGGATATATCCGGAAACAAAACGAAATATTGAAAAATGGTTTAATATTTTTTCGTCATACTGTACTGTTATTTTATTATAACATGAGCGAAATTGCAATCGAAAAATATGTATGGAGGCTGTTATTTTTAAAACATGAGTTATTTTTTAATAAAATTTATTCTTAAATTAAAGTGTTTTATTGTTTTACAAAATCTACAGTATGACGAAAAATCTAGAACGAAACACGGCCGATAACTGCAAATAACAGCCTTGGTCGTTATTTGCTATTTATCGGCCTTATATCGTTAATAACTATTCCCGAGCTTATTTAAAAACGGATTTCAAATTGAATTGCACTTTTGCGTTGCAACTTTTCCGCTCTATCCGATGGCGGATCCAGCTTGGAATCCCACATTTCGTCTTCAAGGGATCATCACCAACTTTCCTTTTTAAAATACGAACTGTAACTTTTTATGCTTTTTCAGATCATATTGGCGTTATCGTTGTTTGAGCAACTCCTTTACTCAAACAACGGCGTTATTAATATGAGTATGTGTTTTTAATTTTTTTTCTTTAATTTTAATTTTATTTTTTTAAATTATTTATTTTGCTTTGAGGTAAAAAATAAACAAACCCGTTTATTTAATTTTACTACTTTTTATTTTTATTAAAAATACAGGCTTCAATTTTCCACTTAACACAAAAATCAAAATAAATATTTATATAGATATAAAAATTTGAAAAGTAACTTAAAACATTAGAATTACATCCAAGCATTATTAATATGAATATGTGTTTCTAATTTTTTTTCTTTAATTTTAATTTTATTTTTTTTTAATTATTTATTTTCCTTTGGGGTAAAAAATAAACGAACCCGTTTATTTAATTTTTACTACTTTTTATTTTTACTCGTATTTTGATTAAAAATACAGGCTTTCCACTTAACACAAAAAACAAAATAAATATTTATATAAAATATAAAAATTTCAAAAGTAACTTAAAGCATTTAAAATTACATCAAAGCAAACTAAATAATTTCCAAAAAAAATTATAAATAAAAAATTAACAAATAATAAAAAAAATTAAAAAACATATTTACATTAATAGTAGCATCTGAAAAACGATAAAAAAACAAATTTCGTATTTAAATTACGAAAGTTGATGATGACCGTTTGAAGACGAAACGTCACATTCCAAAGTGGATACCACCATTGGATAGAGCGGACAAAGTGGCAATGCAAGGGTGCAATAATTCAAATTGGAAGTGAAATAAACACAAGACAAAAAATTAAACGATTTTTTAAAATTATGTTTTTTTCCGGAAATGCTCGGTATTTTAAAACTTTCTAAATGGCATATTGTTAGGCATCGAAATGGGCAATTTTGCCCTAATTGGACCGACACTGTAAGGTGACCACCTATTCTGATTTAACCAGAACTATACGGTTTTTGAGAACTATGTTTTAATTGTAAATCGAAGGCAGTAAACAGTTGATACAAATAATTATATTAATTTTGCAATTTGTGTGACACCCTCAAAATTTCCGCCTTCAGCGAATTAGCCTTCGCCGCTGCCTGACCAAATAGTTATAAAAATATTTTTTAAATATACATTTCCTCATGTGGGGAAGAAAATATAGATAGTACATTTTTATTGCTATTCTTCCTAATTATTCTTATTCAGTTTTAAAGTGACGTTCGGACTGTTGATCATCATTTTGTACCCGTGTATGAAATTGTTTACACTAAAAGGTAAATTTAAGGTAAGTTATGTATACCTTATATAATAATAACTAATAGATTTTCTCGTAACTTGTTTATTAATGTCTTGAAGTGAAAGAAAATTAATAGATGTACATAATAATATGTGTTTTATGTTTTGTTTTCAAATATAATTTAGGGCTCGCAACTGTATTCGAATAACTCAAATATTCGAATATTCGACTATTCTAAATATAAATTCCAATTTTTTTATAGTTAAAAAATTCGACAACTCGAATACTCAACTAACTGAATATTCGACTATTCAAATAGATATTCGAATTATTCGACTATTCAAATAGATATTCGAATTATTCGACTATTCGAATAAAATACCAAATGACTATTCGAACACTTATATTTTTAAAATTCTGTACCCTAATTTATATCACACGCCGCATGCCGCTCGTATATTAATAATGTCCTCTTTTATTTTGGTCTATATTATACGCTCGTTACTATCATTTTACATGGGTCATCAGCGGTCAGCGGCAGCGGAGCGAGCTCTCCAAAATGGCAGGGGGACAATTATTAAAAAAAAAAAACAATTTTTAAGTAGCTTCGAAACGAGTTGTTTTAAAATCTAATACCCGAATTTTAATGGTATACCACAACTTACTGTTTGGACTGCCATATACTTTGCAAAATAACCTCTTTTTGGAACATCACAGTTTCTTGTCCACTGATCACGTCGCTTATCACAGAACTCATTGTCAAACAAATTTCACAGTCAGAAAATTATATGATTAATCACTGTTCACTCATTTCATTTGATCATTACGATTAAGTATAAGATTATCACTCCATTTCGTATGTAGGTACTACTACTACTAATCCGGATATCATTTTATATCTTTAGAGTTTAGAGTATCTACGAATTACGAATTCCATTCAATCTTAAAGTCAGCACTGCGGCAAAGGCGATTGTTCGCACGGTCTCCCAAATATCGTACAGACTGGCCTATTTTTAGAAATTATATTGATAAAACAAAACTGCTCGTTTGCATACACACACCGTCTGAATAGCTAAAAAATCCCACACATAATTTAATTATGTTAGAAGGCTGGAAACTATGTTATCATCATCAAGAGATTGCAAGCTGTTGCAGTTATTATTATTCATGCAACAGTAGCGGAACATCAAAATTTAGAATCCTTCCAGCAAAATTCAATTCCAGCTCCTTCAATAACCTACAATACTGTTGTATTTGTGGTAGTAATATTGTACCACATGTGGTACAATTGGACCGCCGTGGCTCGTGGCAACATTGAGCCATTGTTTATTCTTATGCGGTATCTACCGATAGGTATAAAGCGGTAATAAGCTGATTAGCGTCGATACGTCCCGATAAATGGGAATTGTCGAACGGAACGGTGCGGATCGCGAATAACAATAACCCATATATTTAATACTCCTAAATATATGGAATATCCCATATATTTAGGAGTATTAAATATATTAATTAAAAATTGATTATAATGAAGGATAATAAAAACATCAAGGTATCGCAATCTTGGTTATTTTTCAAATATTAGATAGTAGTGATTCGGAAATTGAAGGCATTATGTGTCTATTGAAAAATATAATGAAATTGTTGCTTTTCGTTATGATGTTGATGGTATTTTAATTATTTTTCTCTAAAAATTAATGTAATAGTAAAATTATTTTCAGAGTTTCGAAAGTATATATAAGTAACAAACAGGCTCGCAGGCTAAATTTGCTTTGTAGATCGTGTAAACAAACCGACATGTACCGACACAAATCGCAGATCCATAAAGTTGGAGCGCGGTACATGTATCGGTAGATTCAATTGAATTACAGAACGCGGTTGATTAATGGAACAGAAATTAACGAACGCTCAGATACATACCGGTAGATACCGCTCCAATTATCGTAAATGCCCAATGGCGGCAAATGTGAAAAAATTGCTACCGCCTGGAAAATGACGATATATGAAAGGAAAGAATCGTATGGTTGCCTGGCAAGATTTCTCAAATTTGCCCTACACACGGTAATTTCGTCATTTTAAATGGAACACCCTCTAAAGTTTCACTATTTTGAATTCTACGTTGCCTAATTGATGTATCATGCCCTTTTCGTGAAATTATTAGTTTAAGCATCGACCAATTACACATTTAAGAGAGAGCAACAAATGAAAATCGTACAGATTATATAATCGTAGGAGTGTAGTGATGCTATTTGGGGCCTGTGTTCCATGGAATCTCCGGGCCCCATATCCATTAAAAACAAAGTATATATTTACGTTTAAAAAAAATCAAAGTAACTGAACAAAACCACAAAAATTAAAAACTAAAACTGTCTAGCAACAACATGCAACATAATATAAATTAAGTAAACTATTAATAAAATGAAATCACTGATCTAATTAAATTTTCTCAGATACTCAGAGAGTCTTAATCATCTCCTGATGATGCTAACATGGTTAGCGAAACGCGCGTCGAGTGCAAAAATTCTGTTTCGGTATTGTGGATAAAGCTCAGTTTTAGTGCATGTTGCCGAAGGTTCCAAACCCCAACATAGTAATTAAATTTTCTTTTCCTCGCTTTAATATTTGCAAAAATCGACACTATGGAAGACACGTCTATTTTCCGCGTAATTTGGTTCTCAATTGACAGTATTGACAACCTCGACCGACAGTCTTTCCTGCCCCATGGCATTTCTAAGAAAACTCTTCATCAATTTCAACTTGGAAAATGACCCTTTTGCTATTGCTACAGATGCAGAGATACTCAGGAAAATGTAGCGAGCCGTCAAAATTTGACTGAAACTACTACGGGAACTGAAATTTTCAATTAAAACAAATTCCATTAGGCACTTAATAGATTTGATCTTTTGATCCTACCTAAATCACGCTTAAAACAACTTCTAAAAGAAACAAGTTGTTACGAAGGTGTATCGGAAATATAATTTCTGACCCATCCCATACAATTCATCATCAGAAACCCAATCATAAACTAAAATATCCGAAGATACGAGATAATCCACGAAAAGTTTTATAAATTTCACTTATCCCGAACGTTCTACTTTTTAATTGAGATATTACCTATAATATCTAACCTAAAATATCTAACGTTATTTTGAACCAGTCTTCGAAAATATTTATTATTTTTTTTTTCATTAAACAATCGTTTGGGCCCAGTTTTTTTTGAAAACTCCGCCTTCACCCCCCATGCCGAAACCAAACTACTTGACTTATCAATAAGTCAAAATTGTGTCAAGTGTTTTGAATTTTTGAACCCAGTATTAAACAATTTTTTCTACGACTGCCCTGAAAATAGACAAAAACGCACTAACAACTGCTCTTGAAAACTGGACATTTCAAACATCGTGTGAAAAGTATACTTTTCACACGCTTATTCAGATATTTAGATTAAAGGACTTCGTCTACGGTTTAGAGCTTCGCCCTCAGAGGTCCCATTCCCAGATCTCTTAAAAAGGGGGCCCAATTCCAGGGCTTCCCCCCCCCCCCCCCCCTTCCCAGGAGCCCCTTTTTGCAAAACTGTAGAAAATGGAACTCTCATACCAAGGGTCCCCTTTTAGGGCTTGGGGCCCAATTTTAGGGCTCGCCCCCGGGGGCTCCATGCCTAAATCTGTAAAAAAATAGGACTCCCATACCATAGGCCCCATTCTAGGGCTTCGCCCCCGGAGCCCCCTTTTCAAAACATTTGGAAAATAGGGACCCCACATCGGTGGCTCCATTTTAGGACTCTGCCTCTAGTTATAGTCTAGCGAGAATCTCTTACTCACGTAGCTTTTTCATTAGGAATAAAATTTTCTGACAAATCAATAATAAAAAAGTTTCCCATATAACATGTAATTTTATACCACAATCCCAGTGGGGCACCCTGTATGCAGCAGTCGTAGAAAAAGTATAGTGTGCTACACGTGCTGAAAAGACTTTTCACACTCATGAGAGTTTATGACACTCGCCTACTGCTCGTGTCACCAAACTGTCTCATTCGTCTGAAAAGTCTTATTTTCAGCACTTGTTGCACAATATACTATTAATGGTGTTCAATGTTTTGCTGTTTATTTTGCAGAAGGTTCGAAAGAGCATCAGTAAATTTAAAAATTTTTGATTGCAAAACAATTAAAAAGACAGTTTCAAATAATTCAAGGTTTTTTTTCAAAGTATTAGCTTCGTTAACTTCAGTTTTATCGTTAGAGGTCAATATAATTTGTGATAAAACTTTTAACAGATTTACATATTTAAATCAAAGGGCGGCTAATGCATGGTGCCTTGACGACCAACGTGTTATTTTTTTAGAGTCGTCTTACTTTTACTGACAGAGTTATCAAAACATTTACTTAAAAGGGTCCCTTGAGGTACCGAGCCCGTGTTCCGCGGAACACGACCCTGCTGATAGGTCCCAAAGAGAAAATGGTTGGAAATGGAAAAAACGCTTTGAACTTTCTAATCTTAACTTTCAAAGACTTGTCGTATTTCTTAAAAACTAGTAATTTTACGGAAGATATCAGTTAGGTACAGGGTGTTCCAACGAGGACTGAACAGCGCCAGGAACAGCGGCTTATTTTCGATCTTCCCTGTATTTTTAAAACACACCAAAAGAGCCATTCGATGTATTTTTAGATTCTCTAGAGAAATCTAAACACATTTCGTGTATAATATCCTATACCTATCTTTAGCTATATTACGAAATATTGACAGTCGGGCATTTTGACATTTTGACAGGCTCTAAAATCTACACCGCACGAGCTAAAAGAAAACGGTTTGCACACTCATATCTTAGGTTTTCATAAGCTATCGAATGATTGGATATAACCGAAGGTTTAAAAGTTCCGGTTAATTTTATCCGCGGGTTAAATTCGAAGTTACTGACTGAGCTTATGAGAACCCGGAATGTGCAAACCGTTTTCTTTGATCCCGTGCGGTTTAGATTTTAGAGCCTGTCAACAAAATGACTGACTTTCAATTGTCAATATTTCGTAAACAGCTAAAGATATTCTACACGCAATGTGTTTAGAATCCTCTAGAGAGTCCAAAAATGTAGTAATATACAGAGTGTTCCATTCAAAAAACGGTTGATCCATGGCGTAAGTATTTCGTTTTTGGTTCAAATGTTTCTTTGATTCAATTTTTGAATTTTGCAGAAAAAAATACGTCGAATGGCTATTTTGGCTTGTTTTAAAAATACAGGGAAGGTCAAAAATAAGCCCCTGATCAGTCCCCGTTAGAACATTCTGTATATAGATAATTTCATGCAGAATCCGAAAATGTAAAAAAGTACAGGGTGGTCCATTCAAAATAATAATAAATGTGGCAACGTTACTGGTACCATTTTTAAATTCAACATGCTTTAAAACATAATATTATATCAATTTTCTTTGATATACATATGTTTAGCATTTTTATAGATAATTTAGCGTACTTGACTATAACCCCGAATATACAAAGTGGCGACATAAAGTGGTATTTGTTTTAAAGCTGGCCGCCCTATATATCGCCTTATATCCCATAATGAAAATTTAGAGAATATGTCGCAGTTTTACCAATTTTTTTTAATGAAACTCTAAATTTTTAAATCGCTGTCTGCAAAAAGCGGAAGGCACATATTATTTTCAATTTTACATTAATTTCACGTAATAATTTATTATTGACATTTTCTTTGTTACGCGACATGCTTCGGACTTCCGATTTCGGTCCTGGCTTGCGAAGCGCCTATTAATTAAGTTTGAAAGGAAAAGGTGCCTCGTGCACATAAGCTGAGCCTATTTTTTAATTTTATTTAAAAGTTGTTTGCACTAAAAATATCTTAATATTTTCATGTTAAGGCTTAAGGCTATATACAGGACGGTGACATAAAGTTGATTTTGTTAAGTGGACGATCCCAATATTAATCCTTGCCCTTTTAAGTAGCGCTCTTCAAAATAAGTCTAAGGATATACGTTCATTTTAGGAAATTATCCGATATTCAACGGGAGCTAGCAGCGCTAAACGAATAAACTTTTATAACCTTAAAGAATTTAATAATACGTCGCAGTGTTACCATATTTTGAAAACGGTTAATTTCTTTGGATATTTTGAAGGATGCGATTATCTTTAAATGTGCTGCTAATAATGTATGGAACATCAAGGCAACATATGAATCATTACATCAGTTGATCTTAAACAAAGGGTTGGATATAGTCAACAAGGGCAAAGAACCCGCTTTTATTGATTTGACCCATGACATTGTGCCCGGAGGGGACAAATGACAACATTAAAAATTGGCACGTCTCAAAAGAACTAAATTGTTCAGATTACAGGTACTCAGGTACATAAGGCTTAATATAAAAACTCTAACGATTAAAGCAGTATTATTTTGTAATCCAAGGGACTCCAAGTGGGAGGGATGCTCTAAATCCCTCAGGAAAAGTCTCGAAGGAGCGCAATAGAAGCTAAAGACACGGAGAGTCTACAGCTAGCAGTGGAATTGGTGGGATAGGCGATGAGTACAGCCTACTAGAACAACTGCCCAGAAAAAAAATGGAAACAAAAAGGAAACAAGGTCTGGTGGAACAGAAAACTTAACAAGCTATGGCCCATAGGCAGAAGGGTATTTAATAAAGTCAAAACAAATAATGACTGGGAGACTTACAGATGAACACTCACGGAATGAATATAACAGAGAAATCTGGAGAGCCAAACGAGACTCGTTGAAGAAATCCTGTGAAAAAGTCGAGGAAACCTCAGCGTACTCGAGAATCCACAAACTCTTGTCGAACGATGATCCCAAAGTAACAGAGCCGGATTCTTCAAAAGGAATGACAACACCTACAAGGAAACCAAGAAAGAAAGATTAAAACTGCTTTTAGAAGCACGTATGCATTTCATCATGCTTTAATACTTTTCATTAAGAAGACAGGTATATAATTGCATCATCCTCGGATGAATGGAACAATCCTGTTAGACGATCTGCTTCAAAAACTATCTACTGAGGGTATCTTATGTCTAGGGTATGCAGATGATATAGCGATAGTAGTGCGAGGAAAACTTACCGGCACACTCTCGGAGAGTCAGGGAGCTCTCACCACGTGGATGACTGGTGTAAGTGCGAACGGCTCTCAGTTAATTCACAGAAAGCAGTAGTGGTTCCATTTACAAGAAGGAGAGTCCTGAGAGGGCTAAAACTATTAGTTCTCAACAGATGAACAATTCAGTTTTCCACAGAGGTGAAATACTTAGGAATTACTTTGTGTCAAAAGTTGACACATATTCAAAAGGCTGCTCAGAAGGCTACGATAGCTTTAGGCAGGTGTTGAAGAATGTGCGGAAAAAACTGAGTTGTAAGACCTAAGATGTCTCTATGGTTATACAAGAGGGTGAGCACAAATTCAAAAGGTTACTGGGGCAGTAATTTGGTGTATAAAGACCAGGCAATTGGGGACCCGGGGGCTATTGAGTGGCATGCCTGTGCGCCACGGGAACCATAAACTTAGCTCCTATGACCGTTCTAGAGATATTATTAGATCTACCACCAATGCACATTTACCTCAAGAAGCTGTCGGTAGCACGCAGACTGTTGCAAGTACAAGCACCAATAAACAAGAGTCATGGCGCCGACAACAAAAAACTGCTGAAGGAGACTAAAGCAAACTACATGTTGGGCATGTCCCCGCTTCGTAAACCTTTGCTATAAAAAAGCTCTATTGAACCAATAAAACAAAGAAAACTAATAACAAAATCACCAACCAACCAGTTAGAATAATCAGGCTGAAATAGGCTAAGCTCTATCTAGATTTTAGCAATTTTGCTCAAGGAGGAACACAACAGTAGATATCATCATCAGATTGACAGTTAGTAGATAACAGATAGAGGCCAAAAATTGTACCATCTTTGAGGAGCATAAATTAGATTAGGAAGCGATTAGAAATCGATATTAGGAAAGTGTCAAATACTTTACGTAATATGTGCATAATTCGCAAAAAATTGTCTTATGACGAAGCGAGGGTGTATTTAGCGACCTGAATAGAACGTATTCCAAGACGCAGTTGATAAAATAAATATGAAAACATTGTTAAAATTTAAATACGAATATAAAAAAATAATGTTATGAGAAAAACAAAAAATTCATATGGTAAGTATTGAGCACCCGAATGTATGGTGCAAAATTCAGTTATTTGTAATTATTACGTTTTACGTGTATGACCACTGAAAAAAATTCTTAACCGAATATTACCTTTGGTGGCATAAGGAAGAATAACTTTGTTTTCGGACAATATAGTCATGTCGCCACATTATCAAATTGGTCAATGACAGCTGTTTGGCAATCTGTAGAATAATGGAATGGTGGGATAAAATTAATTTATCGTTTTAATTCACTGTTAGTTTATCTTTTGCACTAATTAGACGTTTTCTCGAATCATAGAACAAGACAATTACTAGTTATACCCAAATAAAACCGCACTATCACACTGTATACCGTTTCGAAGCAGTTTCAACGGGACATTAATAATTAAAATACTGATTCCAATTTTATTAACCCATTAGTGTTTACGAATATCTATAATCTATATTATCATCCGAGTCTTTGCCTTTGTCACGAAAATATTGATGATAAGAGCGAACGAGCAAATATTATTGTGTTGAATTTTTAATTAGCATAAACATTACTCATGTGACCTAAAATGCAAATAATAATGTTAATTATTTTGTTTCAATTTTCTCATGGTTTCTACTTCTTGCAATTTGAGTAAATACAGAACGGAAATGTTAGTGAATTTTCTTTTCCAAACATATTTAAAACAAGAGGACAGTGAAGAAAAACACAATAGTTATCAAATTTGCTTTTATGTGATGTTAATAGAATTGAGACCAACAATTGATGCGTGCGAAAAATGTACCATATCTCATATAAAAATAAATGTAGGTATGTACTGAATCCAGATATGTAGCAACGTTGTCTTAACCAGATATACCTAATTGCTTGCTCATGCGTGCCAAGTTGCGTGGCACCAGTTTCGGTAATTTTTGAATGGTTGGATCATTCCAAACACCGTTAACGTATGTAAACACCTTTTTGACGTATGTAAATATATTTTTGACTTACGCAAAACCATTTTAACGTGCGTAAACAACATAAATTATATTTACGTGTACGCCTATTTTCTGTCGGCAAAGCAACGTTGCCACATTTTAGAAAGTTGCAGAAATTATTAGAGGATGATACTGAATGAAGCTAAATAATTAATGCATTGTGCTAAAACTAGAATTTGTCATATTATGTAAACGATCTTGCGTTGCAAGTTATGATTCACCAGCTTATCTAATTTTTGAATAAACGAATGGTTCCAATGTTTATAGTTGGAAAACAGGGTTGCCACATTTCAGAAATTAATGGAAATATAAATTTGCAAGTGTACATATTTGGAGACATTTCAATAATGAAAATAATGATTATTAATTTATGAAATTTATAATATGTAACTGTCATCAGAAAAGTAAAGTTTTCACATCTCAGAAAGCACTAGGAATAAGAATTCGACACCTTAGGCTACCAAGCTTATGACTGGCATGGAATGCAAGTGCAAATATTTGCAGCTTATCTTAAATAAAATAATTAATTTAATGTGCTAAATCTAGAAACGTGACAACGCTGCTGATTTGTTTTTCAAATTCAAATGTGGCATGATATTTTAAATGAATGGATTATTCTAATATTTCTTTTCAGAATGTCGGGGTTGCCACTTCTCAGAAAGTATAGTAGAAGAAGTAATTCAATATTATACTTTGTTAAGAAACAATAAACATAGTCAGCTACATTTTAAAATGTGTCAACGTAGCTTCTTTCTAGCCTGACAAACGCCAAATCTCTTATGGGATCAGCTTTCATAGTTTTTGAGTGAACTATTTATCGTCACGAAAGGAGTTGACATAAAAATATTCCATTATGGGTTAATATTATGTTTAAGTTTAGCATTCAATTCTCATTTAAAATAATGCATTTAACGTGTTAAACCTTGAAATTTGTCATGAGTAAATACTCTCATGGGTGCACCAGCATTTATGGTGTTAAATTGAGCGAATGGCTCCAATATTTGTCGTCGGATCCTGTTGCCACAGCTCAAAAAGTAGGAAGAATAAAAATTTCTCATTGTGGGTGGATACCAAGTTTGCAACTAAACTTTCGCAGCAAAAGAGACAGCTGGAGGAAATTCTGTGGAGAGATGGAGTCTCTCTCGGACTCAGCGCGTCTGCTTAAGCTGCTGGGCTCGGAAAGACAAAAAGAGATTGGCTCTCTGAAAACAGGCGAACAATGGACGGCGAACAGAAAGGAAACGATAGAGCTTCTTCTAAAAACACTTCCCCGGAGAGGTACAGACTACCAACTAGGACGAGGAACCAGAGCCAGAGATGGACTGGAACCTTGCCCGCAGTGTGGTGACTGAGGAATCCATAACTTGGGCAGTGGGGGAGTTCAGTCCATATAAGGCAGGAGGGCCGGATGGAATTATACCCATGATGCTGCAGGCGGGCCTTGACAGGTAACTCCCTTACTTAAAGAGAGTATTCGAGGCCAACATAGCACTCGGGTACGTTCCACAAGCTTGGAGAGCAGCGGATGTCGTCTTCATCCCCAAGGCAGGGAAGAGAGACTATTCCCATCCCAAGTCCTTTAGGCCTATAAGTCTAACTTCATTTTAAATGAAGACAATGGAAAAAATGATCGACAGGTTCATCATGGAGAGATCTTAACTGATTCTCCTCTACATGATAATCAGCACGCCTACAGAAGGGGGAAGTCGACTGAAACGGCTCTCCATTCTGTAGTTAGAAGGGCTGAAAAGGCAATAGAAAACAAAGAAATGGCGCTAGCGCTCTTCTTTGACGTAGAAGGAGCTTTCGATAAGGCTAAAACGCAAACTATCTGTCAAGCCCTCCAGGCCAAGAGAACACCAGTTCATTTGGTCAAGTGGGTAAAGATCGAAAGATCAGCGCCACGCTGGGAGTTCGCGTCGAAGCCGGGGTAAGAGGGGGTTGCCCACAAGGCAGCTGCCTCTCGCCACATTTGTGGTGCCTGGTGATGGACAGCCTCCTGAGAAGGTTAAATCTTGAGGGATTCGACGCACAAGCATATGCTGACGACGGGCTAGTAATGATCACGGGTAAGTTCGTGAGAACGGTCTGCGAGCGTATGCAGGTGGCGTGTCGGATAGTTCAAGGTTGGTGTGAGGAGAATGGTCTCTCAGTAAATCCAGGTAAGACCGAACTCATTCTCTTCACAAAGAAACGAAATCTAACAGGTTTTATACATCCCATACTCTACCAGACGAGACTGAGCCTAAGTCAACAAGTCAAATATTTGGGAGTTATTTTAGGCAGTAAATTGACGTGGAAGGCACACGTTGAACAGGTGGTGAATAAGACAACCGCGATTATGTGGCAACTAAGGAGAACGGTAGGTAGGAAGTGGGGTTTAAAACCTTACATCCTCCAGTGGCTGTACACTGCTGTGATAAGACCGAGGATTTCCTACCGATCCGTGGTCTGGTGGCCAGCGGTGGCCAGAGCCACTAATGCCCAGAAACTGGCCAGACTGCAAAGGCTGGCTTGTTTGGGTATTACCGGAGCATTGAGAACAACTCCCGGAGTAGCACTGAACATCATCCTGGGGCTGCCGGACCTCCCGATCTGGACTGAGAGAGAGGCAATGGTGGCTCACAAAAGGATGATCGACAGTGGCCTATGACGAACGGACTACACAGGGAAAGGCCATACGACTATTGCCGCCAAAATAAGTAGGGATCTACCCATCATTGCGACCAAAGGCAATATTCCAGATGGCAGATTAAGATTGAGAAGGAATTTCCAAGTGGAATTTCCATCAAGGGAAGAGTGGCTGTCAGGCCAGGTACGTACGCCGAGCGGCGTACACGCATGGTACACTGACGGCTCATGGATGGCTAATACACAGTCATCCGGAGCCGGTGTATACCTAGACAACACTAAATCAGGAGAAAGCACTTCGCTGGGGAGATATGCCACTGTTTTCCAGGCGGAGGTGTTTGCTATTTTGGAAGCAGCAACCAAGGCGGAGGTAACAGAAGGTGTAGAGAGTATATATATTTACTCGGACAGTAAAGCCGCTCTCAGGGCGATCCAAAGACCCAGGGCAAGCTGTAAGCTAGTTCAGGAATGTAGAGACGCCCTAGACAGATTGGCTGTGCGCAAGGAAGTAAGACTCAGATGGGTTCCAGGGCACAGTGGCATCGAGGGCAACGAATTGGCAAGACAAGGCTCAATGAGCCACCTCGTCGGTCCAGAACCTGGTCTGGGCTTAAGTAAAAGGCAAATCTCTCAGGAACTAAATAACTGGGCCTGGAACAAGAAAAAGCACAATTGGAGAGGAAAAGAAGGATGCAGACAAGCCAAGGAAACGATTCTAAATCCTGACGGATCTAGAGCAAGGCGACTGCTAAAAAAGAGCCGAGAGGACATCAGGAACTTGGTGGGTATTCTGACTGGGCATGGAAGCCTAAACAGACATCTGCAGCTTATCGGCGTGAGAGACAGCCCACTCTGCCCGAACTGCGGGACGGGGGAGGGTCCTCATACCACATATAGGAATTTGTGATAGGTGGAGTCGCCTAAGGAGGAAGATACTGGGAGCACCAACACTTGCTCGGGAAGATCTAAAGGATCTGGACTGGGAGGACGTCCTCACCTTTATCAAGGTGACGGGCCGTTTCAGTGCGGGCCGGGTGTTGGAAGTAGTCAGGTAGGGGAGGGCGGATCGGGGATGGTGAAAAGGGACTTATAGGCCTACTTACCGGGCTTCGCCCCACCCCCCCCCCCACCCTTACTACTACTACTACTACTTCATTTAAAATAATTAACACCGCTTAAACATTTTTAGAATTGATCATGCGCAAATGCTTTTTTGTGCTAAATTTTGTGATAGTAGCTTCTGTTTTTGAATTAATTGATCACTCCAGTATTTTCTGTCGGAAAAGCAGGGTTGTCAAATGTCAGGAAGTACATAATAATAGGAATTAAATCTAGAGATTATGGGATGATACAAAGTTGGAGACTAGCATTTAATGCAAGTGAAAAAATATTTGGTTTATTTTATTTAAATTAATAAAGTTAATGTGCACAGTCTATAAATATGGCATGGTAATGGCAGACATCGTCGATATAGTTTTCAAAGTTGTCATGCTTAAGTACCTGCATGCTAAAAAAGGTATTGCGTGAGTGGATCCCCGTATAAATAAAAATTCGACATTATGGGATAAAACTGAGGTTTAGGCTAGCAGTCAACTTATGTAGAAATGAATTGAAACAGGTTGATGCAAATTAACAAAGAAAAGTTTTAAAATTACAGAATTCGCCGTTAAAATTTGAATACACTCAGTTTAAAAAAAATATATTTAAAAACGCAGTTTTACATGCACACCTTTTAGAAAGAGGTAAAAAGAGTCGAGCTGGGCGTTGTGAATGGAGAATTCATGCGGCACCTTTATTTACGTCTCTTTTTAATACATTTTTCATAGTTTCTTGTCGCACCCACACATCAAATGAACCCTTTTTCATACAAAAAGCCCGCAGCAAGAACGAAAGAAGGTTAAAAATTCACTCCTTTTGGCTAGAGACTGGTTCAATTCCATTCGCCAAAGCTTGAGACTGGTTTCAATGGTTCAAATTTCCACATATTCTGACATCCACTCGTTTAAGCCAATAATAATCGAAAAACAAGTTAGGAAATGGTGGTAAGATCCTTAAAGAATACAAAACACCATAAATGGTTCTACGGGACACGAAAAGAGCCTACGGCCCACGAAAAGACTTCTTCGGGACAACCCCCAAAAAGAACCTTGGGACGTAATCTCCGTGGGAGTATCTTAAAATTTACATATATTATAATTATACGTCCTGGTTAGATCTTAACCGCTACGCTATCAACTTGTTAAAAATTATCTTTAGTATGTGGTGGTATGCATATATTTCCCATTTCCCGTATGAGTAATGTGAATGTATCGAGCGTAGAGCACAGTGTCATAGCACATATTTTGTACGTGTTATTTTTTATTAAACAGTCACACTTTACTTCTTGTTGCAAAGGCCTGATAGAAATGTCGAAACTTAATTCTGGTTAATAAATTTTTATTTACATTTTTTCTTTAATATACAAATTCAATTCGTTTTGTATGAATTTTTACTATATGTTAACGGTTATGTTATGTAAAGAATACTGAGTTTTCCTTAAAGTGTATAAGTAGAGAAGAATAGATGTATACAAAATTACCATTTGGGTTTTATGGCCAGTATTGACTGGTCATTTAAGAAATTGTAGTCATTCAAGATAATGGGTTAACAAACATCTACTTTAGAACTTCTATCAAACAGCGTCAATTTAACAGGATCTTAACCAACAGTGGTGATAAATCATTCACCATTGTTACTATCACCAGAGTCTATAATATTCTAAATTAAACTGTGCTATCACGTCCAAAGGGTCTTGACCTTTATGCGCAACAAATGTGCCTTGGGGCAGGGGCGTTTCAATATGACTATTTCAATTGATATGAAAATATGAATGCGCTATATCTAGAAACGTAACAACCCTGTCAGTACCATTTTTAAATTCCTCAAGTGTAGTTATTTATGGGTGTCAAATTTTGTGGCACCAATTTCTGTATTATGTATATCAATGGGTCATTCCAGTATTGGAATAGCAAGGTATAGTAGAATATAAGGATGGCATTAAGCATAGGACTAGATTTTGGGGGAAATCTAATGTGTTAAATCTAGAGACGTGGCAACGTTGTCGATATAATTTTTGAATTTTCATACCTAAACTCAGTAATTTCCTTTGCATGTCAAATTTTCCTTTTTTGTCTCAGTAGTTGATTCCAGTAAATGTTGTCGTAAAAGCAAGGTTGCCATGCATCAGAAGTACCTAGTACAAGATTGTGGATCATATTTCATATAAAACTGAGACTAACATTCACTGCAACAGAAAATATGTGCGGGATGTTATTTAATATAAAACATCTAAGGTTGCCACGCCTCAAAAGTAGTAGTGCAACATTGTGGATCATACTTCATACTGACAACATTCACTGCAAGTGAAAATATATGCGGGATTTCATTTAATACAGGGTGCTACAAATTCGAGTGCATGCATGGGGATCTCGCGAGCCGTAAGAGATACGAAGTCGGTTAAATTAAAGCAAAGTTGTGCAGAATAGTTCCGGAGATATTCGTAAAAAACCGAAAAGCAGCTATTTTCTTTTAATTTTTTCCTGACTTTATTTGAAGAGATAATGTGACATAAACTTAACATTATTAATGCCACTTTTTCCCCTTTATATAATGGCAGTGTGAAACTTTAAACCTGACGTTTCGTTGCTGGGCCCCCATCATCAACTTAATTTTTTTTTTAAAGGACCTGGATTTTTTATTTTATTTTTTAGAAGCCTCTGGTCTCCCAAAACCAATGATCTATCACCAGTGATGTGAACTGGTAAATTACCGATAAATTACCGTGGTAATTTACTGTAATTTACCGTAAATTACCAGAAATTGATTACCGTAATTTACTGATAATTTACATAGAAAATTACTGGTTCTCGTGCTAAATAATTAACGTTATTTACCGTAATTTACCGTTATTTACTGTATTTTGTTGTAATGTACAGGGTGATCCCCTATAATGTCGCCCCCTTTAACTTTTTTATTTTAAGTGTCTCGAAAAAATTAAAAGTATAGTTATTTAGGTACTGAAAGATACTTTTTTTCTGGGTGTAAAAAATATTGGAAAAATTATCAGCATACAGGGAAAACAAAAAGTAATTTTTTTCAATGGATCACCCTACATATCAATTTATTTTTCGATTCCTCGTAAAATTCTAAGCATATTTTATGTATGATGTTATACCTCTAGAGTTAGTAGTTTCACAGCTATAAACAGTTGAAAATCGGTACTTTGGCTAATTTTCACGTTGGTAGCAAGAAGATCATTAGAGATGGAGTAAAATGAATTTCACAGTCCTATCTTTCTCTTCAGGAACTGAAAGGAACTGGCAGGCGGTACCATGGATACCAAATCTGGTATCTCGGTAGGTACCATCAGTTAGCACCATCAAATAGCTCTTGGAAAGTTAAGATAGAATGCGAAATTCATTTTACTCCATTTTTAATGGCCTTTTTGCTACCAAGGTGAAAAGTAGCCAAAGTAGAGGTATAACATCATACATAAATTATGCTTAGAATTTTACGAGGAATCGAAAAATAAATTCATATATAGGGTGATCCATGAAAAAAATTTACTTTTTGTTTTTCCCTGTATACTGATCATTTTTCCTATTTTCTATACGCAGAAAAAAAGTATTTTTCAGTACCTACATAACCATACTTTTAATTTTTTTGGGACACTAAAAATAAAAAAGATAAAAGGGGGTGACATTATAGGGGATCACCCTGTACCATGTTTGTCAGCAATATGAACAAAATGAGTTCGGGAATTACTGTCGGCTGCCGGTTATTAGCCGAACCGAGGATTTACTGTCGGCTGTCATTCATTGCCATTCATTTTGTTCTCTGTTGCTTTCGTTTTAAAATTAAATAATATTTAAAGAAAAACAATGTTTTATTCACAAACAAATGACACAACTCTTTTTCCTACACCGATTCCCAAGTGGTAATTACATGATTATGACAAGTTATTTTTTTATACATGTACATGCTTCTTTGGAAAAATAGCAATTTTTATTTGTAAACTAGTTAAACGTTTCCAAAAGACTGTAATATACACAATTTACATTAATTTACGAATGGAAATTGCTATTAGTTTACTTGCAGTTTACGGTAAATTACGGTAATTTATTGTTATATACCAAAAATATATTACGGTTATTTACCACAGTAAATTACGACACAAATTTATTACCACGGTAATTAATTTTGGTAATTTACACTGGTAAATTACCAGCGTAAATAACCAAAAATATAAATTACGGTAATTTTACATCACTGTCTATCACACTCGTCCAACAGCGGTAACAAACATTCTCATAAGTGAAATCGGGTCAGAAAAGATCGCCCCTTCTCTGTCTAACACATTATCTCTTATGAAAAAATCTAGATTTGTTGATATATTGATAAGTGTGATACATCGTTGGTTTTGGGAGACCAAAGGCTTCTAAAAAATTAAATAAAAAATCCGGGCCCCTATTTAAAAAAATGAAGTTGATGATGGGGGCCCAAAAACGAAACGTCAGATTTAAAATTTAATACTGCCATTTTATAAAGGGGAAAAAAGTGGCAATAATAATATTAAGTTTATGTTACATTATCTCTTCAAATAAAGTCAGGAAAAAATAAAAATAAAACAGCTGCTTTTAGGTTTTTTACGAATATCTCCGGAAATATTAGGGATTTTTCAAATTTCAAAACTGCATCTTTTTGGGCATCAAATTGGACAACTTTGCCTTAATTTAACCGACTTCGTATTTCTTACGGTTCCCGAGATCCCCATGCATGCACTCGAATTTGTAGTACCCTGTATAGAAAATTTATGGTATTTATGGAAAAATCTCGAAACGTGACACGATTGTCGATAAGAATGTTGCATTCGATACGCCATTTTGCTAAATTTTGTTAACACAGGTTTGTGGGTTTAAAAGAAAATTAACTGTCTGGATTTTTCTACACACCCTGTATATATGGTTTAATTACATTTCGACTTTAAAGTTGAAACAGGGTATATATTATCGTAAAAACAAGGTTGCCAGTGTTGCCACGCATCAAAAGTGGTAGTATCACACCGTGTATATAGGATTTAATTGCATTTCTACCTTAAAGTTGGAATGGAGTATATATTGTCGTAAAAGCAAGGTTACCACGGATCAAAAGTGGTAGTAGGACATGAACATTGTGAATCATACTTCATATACTGAGTTTAAGACTAACATTCACTGCAACTGAAAATATGTGCGGGCTCTAAATTAATATAGAATATTTAAGGTGTTCATAGAAAAATCTCGAAATGTGACACGACTGTCGATAAGAGTTGTGCATTCGATTGCCATTTCGCCAAATTCTCTTAATACAGGTTTTTTCTACAAACCGTATATAAATGATTTAATTACATTTTGACCTTAAAGTTGGAATGGAGTATATATTGTCGTAAAAGCAAGG
>MU184155.1:88312-124750 GCA_016904865.1 Pissodes strobi | reverse complement strand
GTTTAATAAGATTCGGCGAAAGTAGGAATTTCGCAACTTTTTTTTAAGTTAAAAAAAATACATTTGCATATTTTTATTTTTGTATCGTGGTGTGCCTATTTTTGAAATTTCACTTTTCATTTCTTTAATTCAATTTTTTTAAATAGGATTCTGTATCTATTTTTACGGTTTTCCTAAAAACATGACCCCTTTTACTAAAATGCATAATTAGTTTTTCAAATTATACATTAAAATAGAAAGATTTTAATCATTTAATTTGTAAAGCAACTGTTTGTTAATTTTTTAAATGAATAGGTCATGATTTTCTAATTGGATCGTAGTAAAATAAAATAGGGTTATAATAGGAAAATAATTATAATTAGTATAAGCTAGTATAATCATATGGAATAGAATAACCCAACAAAAATTGCCAAATCTTTAAATCATGCCAATGAGGAGTAAATTCTGAAATTACTTTAAGAATCTAACAATCGCAAAAAAAAATAAATAAGAAAATGAGGCATCTGACACTAATTAATATTTAATCTTCCTTAATAAACACTATGCTATGTTTTTACCGTAAAATGGTCAAAATCTTCAGAGCAACCGATTCTCGAAAATACGATTATTATCAAAATCCGGTAAGTACGGTAGTATCATACTATACTAACTTAAATTATATTATTTTTTTTTTAAGAAGACGAATACCAAATATAATACGAACGGTATACACTGGCACACCACTTAACATCAATCAATCACAGGCTCACTACATAATCTGAAATGATTCCCTATTGTCATATCCGTTGATTTTTTCATCACTCAACTGATTGATTACACAATAATATAAGTGAACGAGTCCTACCATGGGTTTTTTAAGTGCTTTCTAAATAACTTGCTTATTGTTTACTGTTGATCGGTCATGAATTCAAAGAAAAATAATGAATAATTAGCAATATTTGTAATCGCGATTTATGTATATATAGAGTTACAGTGGCCCCAACGAAAACTTTCCATTGCGGTTGTTCGAAAACAATAGAATATAAATATACAGAAAACTTGGTAGGTCGACGAGATACAAAGTCGATTAAATTATGAAAAGTTGTACAAGGAGGATCGTTTATTATTGGTCTCTGTGCCTTATTTCTTATTTCAGGAACTACAGGATTTATGAACTAAGATTTTACGCATACGCATGGCCTATTTTCAATTGATGTAGGCCCTAGGCCCTAACAAATTTACGGGCTCCAATATGACTCACTAAAAGTAATTACTATTGATGCTTACTCTCAGCACACCCACTTGATACCTATAGAAAGGATGTTTAGAAAGGACTATTTTACCATTTAGATAACGATGACGTAAAATAATATCCTTTTAATATAAACTGCTGTTCATTTAAAACTCATACGAAAAATTTTTAGTCTAGATTTTAATGTAGGTATCTATGAAACTAAAATAGTTATTTATGTAATAAGTATCGAAATAATTTAGCGGAGCCTGATAACATGGCATATATCATAATAATGATCGCTTTCGATCGGAATAGCATGAAAAACTTGGTCCAAATTTTACCAAAAATTATTCCCGATCATTGACTGGAATTTTGCAGTAAATATTGTTTAAAATTTTTGTTCACTAATGCCCCTTTCGCAGATATACTTTCACACTTTTAAGAAAAACATTTGAATCCACAATATATAGGGTGGTTAAAAAACTAAAAAATGTTGGTAAAGCAAAATAAATTTTTATAAATCACATTTTGTAATTTTTTAAGCAACCTGTTTATTGTGGATTTCAGTTTTTATTCTTAAAAGCATAAAGTTATCTCTAGTTAAGAGTTCCATCCTAATGCATAAATCTAGAAAAAATCATAACTCGGACAAAGCTGAGTGTCCAAAAATTTCGGAATTTGTTTTTTACATTTTGGCTAAGAATCATATAAATGTCACACAAAAAAGGAAATAAATGTTTGTACATTTTCGCGATAAATGGAAATTTATAAAATGTTTAGGTATTTGTTTGCTATCTTGTACAAACGAAATATGCACAATATTGACGCATCTAGTAGCATAGTCCATAGGCCATAAAATGTACCTTAATATTTTAAAAACCGTATACGTTAAAATATAGTCTAAAAATGTTTCGTATGGGTGTCAAGTGAACAGCAGTTTAGTTGTATTAATTCAATATAGTAAGAGTTATTGTCAAATAATAGCCTTCCAGGATTTTTAGATAAGCGGCTCTTTACTCCTTCAGCTGAGTATAAAGGCTGACTGGTTATATTTTGCACTCCCATCTATCTAATTTATTTGAAGAGGAATACAGAAATTGCAGAGTTTATTTAAATCGGTGTTTCATTGGGACATATACCGTACTCTAAAAGATGGTTTTTATCTGATTTTAAACATAATACACAAGGTGTATAAAAATAACTTTTGAGTAGTCATAGTACAGTAAGCATTAAAATAATAATACAAAAATCGCAGTTTTAGAATGATTTGTTATTTTTTTAAAGATTTATAAACGCCTTGAGATTTTTTTTAAACTTTGTTATACGATCTAAGTCAAACAAAGGAATTTTCATTTAATTCAGATGGGTCCCATATTACATTTTGGTTGACATCCAGCTTGTTTTGCATAAAATATTGTTAAATTCACAAAAAGCGTAAGCGTGCCACTTTTTTTAGAAGAGGCAAAAATTGTGTTTCAATAGACTCTGAGAATTTTAATTTCATATTTAGCATTTTCCTTGTTGTACATATTATATTACATATTTTCAAAAACATTTTTTGTGAAAAAATTATTTTATTTACAACTCAAGACTGTATCTCAAAAACGAAATCTTGACCTATGATAGGCATTTTCTTTTTTATTTCAATACCTTCCTCCACCCTGTATATACATACTTTACATGGTTTATTTAAAAGATTGAATCGATAATTTTTTTATAAATAACATAATTTAAGTATTTTATGATGGAAGTGATTAAATTAAAAAATTAAAATGGTTCATATAAATTATATATACAGGGTGTAACAAATTCGCTTCTCACCATTGGGATTCAGAAAACCGTAAAATATACGAATTCAATTAGATAGGAGCAAAGTTGCGTGTTTAGTAGCCTATTATCATTATTATGCCTTTTAGAAAGCTAAGAATTTTCTTTCGGTTTTGATATTTTTTACTGAAGAGATCATTTAAAATAAATTTCTCATTTTCATTTCAATTCTCTCCCTTGTAAGGTGGCATCCTTAGATTTCTAATTAGACGTATCGCCATGGAGGACCCATAATCATCATTTTTTTTTAAATAAAGACCTGCACTTTTAAGTAATTTTTTAGATGCTTTCGATCTCGCAAAACCAACAATATATCACATTTAACAAAGAAATAGCAGGTCTAGAAATGTTTTATAAAAGATAATCTGTTAAACACAGATGGAGTTTGTGTGTATGTGTACATCTATCATCTTTTTTTCCATTTATTTAGTTTTTAAATTGCATAAAATTCAACTACAAAACATAAGATTGACCTTTTTGATCCTGGTCCTAGGGTGGCGTCAACGAAGCTAAAAGACTGCCAGAAAGAAAGGAAAAATTGTCCCTCTGGATTAGATGGTACTAATACAAAAATAGTAATTGATTTTCGCAGCTATTTTATTATTTTTTATATAATAAATTTGATTCTTGAAACAAGCAAAGTCCCTGAAAGTTTTAAAATAGAAGTTGTTTCTCCCATACCATAAGTGGTGTGATAAATCTGACATTAACAACTTTCATTATTAATATGCCAAGTCTCAGTAAGTACAATCGTATAATAAAAATATGGACTATAAGTTTCAAGCATTGCTAAAAACCAGTGGCGTAGCTAGATCTGAGTGGTCCCTGTATCGAACGACCTTAAGGGACCCATTTCTCAAGGGCAGATTTAGGTCCGAGTTATGGGGCAGCAGATATGCTTGCCGCAGGTGCCGCCGCGCAGGAGGAAAATTCGTCGATGGCGAAAAATTTTGAGTGCCACGCCCAATTTTACCCAAAAGTCGTTAAAGTCGTTAAAAAACCAAGCCTTACACGAGCGGACGAAGCGGATTTTACGAAGCATTATTGATGTTTTACGTTTTAAGGTTTATATTTTTGTCACTTTCTATAAAAACTCCACGTTATATGTAAGGCATGTGTTAGAGAGAGTATCAGCAAAGTATCAGCATTAGCTCTCTTTTGTTTGGCTTTCCTTTTTATCGCACCACTCTCGGGTAAATTTTCTTTCTCTCGCTCATAATTCCCTAAATCAGAACACTTAATATATTATTACTATTATTTATTCATTAGGAATGGGATTTTATCGATTTAGTTTAGAAAATGATTGGATAATGTTCTAATTATAATTTTTAATATTAGATGTAAGTGTAAACTACAATTTTATTGATAAATTTAATGATTTTATTGGTGGGTGTGGATAAACGTTTTACTCATACGGTTGCGGGGCCATCTAGCTGGGGGGGCTATCATTGCTACGGCTGATACCGCGGTAGCTACGCCCCTGCTAAAAACTCATTTTTTCGTACACTACGACTATGAACATGCAAGATGTTTAAAAGCTTATCGTTTGCATTAATTCTATATTTTAGCAAGAGATGAAGCGGTTCATGTAATGGAATGACATAATCATGAATATCCAATTCAACTAGGATCTTAACTTCTTGATTAAAGATCATGACCATAATAAATTTTGCTATTTAGGACCAAGAAGCGTAAATTTTTTACGATTCTTGCCTTAAGATGTTTATTAAGTATTGATGGACATAGTGGGTAATTTTGGCAGTGGTCAATGTTATAGTTTCTTTTAAATTTTTGATTTGCTTTTCTGCAGTTGCTGTGCTGCATTTCTTTTGTGATTTTAGGTATTCCGGTGTATCATGTTCTTCACTACAATATTCCCTCACATGCCTGTTATTTGGACATTTATCACTTTTACGATGGTGTTCCCAACAACGAGAGGTGCTAATGTCCTTCTTTGCGGCTATTAATTAATGAAAAAGGTTTGAACTACATTCTCCATAGGATAGTGACTTAAAGTTATTGCTTTTAAATTAGGCACCCTATCTAATGTTACAATTTTTGATAACGCTTTCGATAAGTTCGACGATACATATGAGAACATGGGTCTGTGATTCACTGTTTTGGACTCCTTGACAATTATCTTCAGTTTTGGGCCAATATTCTAAAAAATATGTTTTTTTTTTGTTTGCGTTTTGTTATAATAGTCAACTATTGAATATATACGGGGTGTTACAAATTCGAGGCTAAGTACAGGGATCTCGAAAACTATAAGGGATATAAAGTCGGTTAAATGGGGGCAAAGTTGTCGATTTTAGTGCTTAACAAAATGCTGCTGAGAACATTCGAAAGTTCCGTATACTTTCGGAGATATTCGGAAAAACCCCGAAAATTAGCAAATTCTCCTTTATTTTCTCCTGATCACATTTGTTGAAAAAATTTCAAACAAATGTTGCATTGCCTTTCCCACTTTTTCTCCTTTAGAAGTTGATACTATTAATTTTCAATTCCGGCGTTTCGTCTTCGGGCCACCATGATCAACTTCACTTTTTTAAACACAGGCCTGGTTTTTTTATTGCATATTTCGGATTCTCAAACCCCGAAAGCCTAATATTCCATGTTATTTAAATGCCATTCGAACGTTTCGTTTTTCAAAAATACATCAGCAAAATTTCTGAATTTTTTACAAAAATAGTTAGGTATTATACCCTAGTGAAAATCACAGCAATTTGTTTGCAATTGAGCAGGCAAAAATAAAATATGGTCGTTAAAATACTTATTTAATAATAATAAATGTAATAAATGATAGGTAGGTAGGAAATACAGAACAAACCTAGATAAAATAAACTTAAATAATTCGTATTTCTCGCACATTACATCCTGGATATGCAGAGAGAAGAGTTACTTTTTCCCAATGGATAAAGAATCAAGCAACATCAATCTTATTATTTAACATTTTCTGGACAGATGAATCAAAATTCACAAACTGTGGTTTATTCAACAAAACTAACGAACATGTTTGAGCTATAGAGAATCCCAGAAAAATAGAGAAGTTCGTTCTCAAATCAGGTTTCCCGTTAATGTTTGGGCAAGTTTGTGTGGGGGTAGAATTTTGGGTCCATTTTTATACGATCATAATTTAAATGTAGATATGTGTCTTAATTTTGTAAACAGCATCAGCATCCCATTGGCTAGCTTACTCATCTCTGGTTTCAATATGACGGGGCATCTCCTCATAAGGGTAGAGATGTGCCTGCATTTTTAGATCAACGTTTTTCATAAAGGTGGATAGGAAACCGAGGTGTGGTGGAATGGCCAACGGATTCTTCTGATCTTCCACCACTATTTTTTTTCTATGGAGTGCTTTAAAAATAAAGTGTATAAAAATGCCCTATTGAAAACTTGGCACAGTTACTTGAAAAAATAATTTTCACGCAGGGGATCAATTTTAAAGCCAGTAAGAAAACTAAATAACAAGGCAGTTAAATATTTAAACGTAAACGGCAATCTGTTCGAACATAATAAGTTTCAAAGATATTGCTACTTTTTCATATAATTTCCGTTTTAATGTAGACGTGAAGCTTAATTCAGTTTATTATAACTTCAAAATTGAAACACATTTCGTGTATAATATCCTATGCCTATCTTTAGCTGTTTACGAAATACTGACACTTTGACAGGCGCTAAAATCTAAACCACAGCTTAGGTAAGCTGTGTCTAAACTGCACGACATCAATGAAAGCGGTTTGCACATTCCTATCTTAGGTTTTCATAACAAATCGAATGACAGTAACTTCGAATTTAACCCGCGTATAAAATTAAGCGGAACTTTTAAACCTCCGGTTAGACTTAAAGTTACTGTGTAATGAGTAAATTAAACAACTAGTTTAATTTTCCATATATTTTGAAAAACTGTGCGTTTATTCAATAATTATAAAACAAGAGTCTGGGTACACCGGAATGAATTTCAACCTCCATTGACATATGATATTCCGGCACTTCAGGCATTTATATCATATGATTCGTATGAAACGTTGACTATTATTTCGCTTCACGCATGAAATAGTGTTCCACATTATTACAATCAAACAAAACTAACCAAAACTAATCCAATTCTAACCCAAATTAACTCAAATTTAAAAAAAGAATAAACTTAACTAAAAAAAATATAAAAACTTCTGTCCACGCATGAAGCAGTGTTCAACATTATTACAATTAAACATAACTAACCAAAACTAACCCAAATTAACTCAACTTTAAAAAAGGAATAAACATAACCTTAAAAAAATAAAAACATCTGTCGGCACTGACGGGAATCGAACTTGCGCCGTCATATCACAAGATTCACAAGCGCAGCCATCTAACCACTAGATCACCAGGTTCAGGAAGTAATTGACCAAAAATTAGAAAGAAGTCTTGCGTGCCAAAAGCTTTACACGCATTACGCATGCCCTTGCGCGGAATATCGCAATTTTATAATAAAGGTTGAAATCCATTCCGGTGCGCCCAGACGCTTGATAAACACATTGACATGTTTCGCTACACTGTAGCTTCTTCAGAATGAAAGAAAATATGTTCTTAGATGCTAAGTTATACCACAGTGTCCACAGTTTAAATAGAATTATAGAATATCTATAGACCATTTGGGTTCGTTTTAAAAATACAGGGAAGGTAAAAAATAAGCCAGTAGTGTGTTGCAGCAAACTTACTAAGTTTATCGGCGATAGACAGTACTATACAATAGTAATTATTGACTACTACTTGACCTGTGTACATCAGGTGAATTAGGCAATTTTCAGAGGTACAGAAGTACAAACTTTCTGATGCATTTAAAAAATAAGCCCCTGTTCAGTACTCGTTGGAACACACTGTACCTATGTCTAAAAAATCATATATCAAAAATATATATCAATTGTATATATTTTTGTAATGAGCATTATCGCCAAGTTTCACATTTTTTTTTTATAATTTTGAATGATATAGTAACATGGGTATAGGCATTTGCTCTTCATTCCTTTATCCAATCAACACCATTTACTTTTCTGCATAAATCTCCATCTATATATTAACTATAAATGATAATTCCGGGTACTATAAGAAGATGAATTAAAGACAAAAAATGCTTTAAATTATGGAGGCAATCGACCACCTTCTATTACAAAAAAAAAATCGAAATCCAGTGACACACTAACCTAAATTTTTTTTTTTTTGAAAAAGAAGTATTTTCGATCGCATATAATACTTCCAAATTTCACATTTGGTATGGAAATTAGTACTTTTAACCCTCGCTGTAAATTAATAAATTTATTATAATATGTATTTAGTAATCAGTAGGTACTTAAATTGATCATAAACACGATGTTTTCTTGAAGACAGAACTTATATAATGTAAAAATACAGGCAATCAGAAAGGACTTTGAACCACTTATTAGATTTAATGAGTGGTACCAATTTTGTTTTCGGTCGCGGTCTTGAAATTATCGTAGTAAATATAAACAGGATTTTGGCTCTCATCAGAGTGGTATTTTTAGCTTATACCTACCTACTTTGGACCGGTAAAAGAGAAAGTAATACATAATAATAACATAAAGATATCGGTAATCGTTTCGACGTATTTATCTGATGGAACCATCTCGCAGGCGATAAAAACATATTGCGAAATTAAATTCCTCATTGGCGAATTTGAAAATTAATGATTATATAACCGATATCGGTCACATTCCTTTGAACAATCGGCCATTTGTGCTTGATTTCAGCAACGTTTTAGCGTTTCTATACGTCCTTACACCGAATTCATTTTTATCCTACATACTATGTTAGAAAATCTATTCACCAAAGAGCATCACTGGAATAAATACCTTAAATTCAAGAAATGTTGCACATTAGCCATAACCATCGCCATAAATGAGCCATAACGGCCAAAATCATTCAAAGGCAATATTGCAACAAAACTCTACGGTATTGCAACAAAACTCTACGGTCGATTTTGCCAACAACACCTCTACAAAGAGTGGGTATTGATTTTACAGTCTAAATTAACCTAACGCACACTAAACTAGACTAAAACTTGATTCACACGGGCGCAAACCGTCATATTACTAATTTTGCTCAGTTTTACTTTGGTAATAATTGAGTGCCAGAGCACCGAACATTAACAAGAGACTAGAAGCTCCACTCTCAGTCGGCACTTTTGATGTAGCGCTTACAAAGATGAGGCGCCAGACTTTAGGCCAGACGGGGGAAACGTGACACGAAGCCTGAGTGGTTAACCAGCATTTCTTCAGGTTCCGCGACGGGTCAAGGAAGAATTACTGGGGGCGGCGCTTAGAGTGAACCTTATAGTCTATTGTTAATGTTCGGTGACCAGTGTAGCCATCAAAAGTTTTTTCATAATAAACCAGAGCCAAAATATAAAGGGAGTGATCAAATTTAGTTAACAAAAATGGCAAATGTCTTTATTGTTAATTTCTTATCGGAAAATTGTAATGTTGATAAAAGATGGTCAATAAAGATCATCTGATTTTAAGTGAAAGTTACTGGGGTCACCAGGGGTGCAGAAATAATCAAAAATTTTATGGGATATCGACTAAAATGCTTGATTTAAGTATTTTCAAACTATCCTTAATTGATAAATTTTTAACCACTTCTACTTCATATTATCATAGGACACCAAAAACTGGCAACTGGACGACGCTTGGCTGTGCCAAAGTCGAAAATTTCAGCAGCAACGTTGCCAATTGCCACTTATTTTTTTTTATTTTAAACGAAACTAGTTTATTTCCACTCGAACTGAATAATACACTCAATTTATTTCGTAATATACAGTTTTTATTTAATTTTCATTTCTGTTATGTGACAACCCTTCCATCGAACAGGACAAATACTAAAACTATTCGATCCTTCAAAAACTACTCAACAATTACATCGTATGAGTTACCACACCTCCAGATTTTTCGTAGAAGAGCTTTATATTTCTTCTTTTAAATGACTGTGGATGGTTGGAATGGTGCACTGACGTTGATGACGGTGTCGGAACTTTTTATGACATTTTGTTTGATGGTATTGAGAAGTACGTTCCAAAAAATGTTAAAAAACACAACTATCCCAGATGGTACACCAGTGAAACTAAGAACGTAATAAGCAAGAAGACTAAAGCTTACCAGAGGTATAAATTTTCTAGGAGTCAGGTAGTTTATGTGGAATACTCTAAACTTCGAAGAGAACCAAAATTGCTGATAGAACTGAGCTACCTTTTATTTCTCTCAAACACCGAGCAAATGGTTCAAACATTAAGTATCTGGTCTTAGGGGAATTCACTCAAGAACGACCCTGGCATTTCTAAGAGTATGCAGTAAAATGACCAAAATAAACAAACACCAAATGAAATTGCAGATGCCTTCGCAGAGCATTTTGAGGGCTGTTGCAGGAATTACTCGGAGCAGCAACTTCCAGTAATTTCGGAAAATGAATGCATTTCCCTTATCCATCATTCTTTCACTTCTGAGGAAATTGTCGGGAGGCTGAGCTTACTGGATAAAGGCTTCAGCACGGGTTCAGATGGGGGTGTTCCTGAAGAACTGCTGTGACTCGTTGGCAAGTCCATTGAGTCGTGTTTACCACGCATCCTTTGATCAGTGCAACTTTCCAACAGTGTGAAGGCATTTCTGGCTTGTTCCAATCATTAAGTCTCGATCAAAAAAGAACATAAAATAACTATTGTGGTGTTTTTCTGATGCATATTATGGCTAAAGTGTTTGAGTCGATAACCACTCAGGAACTTTTTGAATGTTTTACTCATCAGATATCGTCCGATCAACATGGTTTCTTCAAGGGCTGTTCAACTGCTATGTGAGACTAACTAATTGAGAATATTTCATGGCTATGTGGTGAGTGGCGTGGAAGTAAGTTGTCAGGTAGACGTCCGTCATTTATACAGACCTCACGAAGGCTTTCGACCGAATCGGCCACGGGCTGCTTATGGAGAGATTTTCAGGCCTGGCGATTTCCGGTCCATATTTTCGGTGGCTTCAGTCCTATCTTACCGATCGTAAGAAGTGTTTGGAACAGCAGTGTTTCACCAAATAAATGTTACGTGGGGCGTGCCGCAGGGATCCCACTTGGGCCTAGTTTTGTTCCGGTTTTTTATTAATTCTGTTACCTCTGTGTTTGGACAATGCAAACGTATTTTGTATGCCGACAATCTCAAGTTGTTTAGTGTTGTTAATTATGTCGATAACTGTTAGGCACTGCAACAAGACTTAACTAATCTAGTCAATTGGTGTAGTTTGAATTGTTTGGAGATTAATATTCTCAAACGCAGAATTATGCGGCTTTATAAATGTAAAGGGCCTTTAAAGTATCAGTATTCCATTGAAGGCGTTGCATTGGAATCAGTAGATAATTTTAATGATTTGGGTGTGGTTTTTAGCAGCGACTTGAGTACACAGTGAGTTTTAATAGACATATTGATAACATAGGGTTGAAAGCAACAAGAATGTTGGGCTTTCTTCGTCGTACCTGTTCAAATGTTTGTGATATTAAAGCTATGAAATCTTTGTTAACTGTAAAGCTTTTTAGAAGATAATAGTGTTATATGGAGTCCTTTTCCAATAGCCTAATGAAAAATTATAACAAATATTTCGAATGTATTGACCTATTCAGATATAGTTTTTATGTTTTAAATAGAGAGTAATACTAAGACAATTAATTTAAATATTTTACATTGAGTGTTTGAAGTAGTTTGTAAAAATGTGTTGTATGTACTATTTAGAGTTTTTCACTCTGTAAGTATTGTTGATAAATAAATAAATATGCCGTATTTTCACTTAAATTCATATAGTGTCACATTTTTATTCATATTATTACTTTTCAAGATATGGCAAGCCTACTTTAACGACAACAAATGATGGAACCATTCATTTATTCAAAAACTACAAAAGGTGGTTTCACAAAATTTGGCACGCAAAGATAATATGGCGTGATAGATTTTTCGATTATTTTACGACACCTTAAATTTATTATTTAAATGAAATTCCCTATTTTTTTACTTGAATTTAATGCTGAGAATAGTTTTACCTACAAACACTTGAAATTTCTTCATCCTATATATTCTCTTTTGATTTCACATAATGCCAATTTTTTTCCTTTTATAACCGAGTCCTAATAATTGCAGTTAGGCTATTGCGCTCCATGATGTAGCAACCCAGCTTTACCGACAACAAACGCAAATTTGAAAACTACAGAAACTGATTCCACAAAATTTGGCAGGCAAAGGAAATTAAAGATAACAAACTCAAAAAGGATATCGTCAACGTTGCCACGTCTCTAAAGTTTTCGTACAAGAACTTTAAATTTCTTAATTTAAATGAAAATTCCCAAATACTTTTACTTTAATTATTAACGTTAGTGCCAATCTGATCTCCTCCCATAATGCCAAATAACTTTCGGGAAAGCATATTCTTCCATTTAAAAACTATGGAAGTTTGTACCTCAAAATTTGGATCACAAGAGTAATTACAACAACGTTGCCACATTTTTATATTTTTCGTATAAGTACTTTCAATTTGTTATTTGAAAACATTCCAAAGGTTTTCATTTAAATTGAATGCTAGTCCCATCGTTGGAAAGTTCCAAAATGTGACAACCTAGCTTTATCAAGAACAGTTATTTATGCAACAAGTGTGTAAAATGACCCTTTCTTATGAAAGAAAATACTGGGAATATGAGCCGTAGGCGAATATGACAATCCCATGAATAAAAAAGGGTACTTTACACTAGCGCTCGGAATTGTATTCGAACAATTCGGCAAATCTAATTTCGATTTTTTTGTTATTTAGAAGATTCGACAACTCGAATATTCGATTAATCAGTAATTCGAATATTTGACTGATCAATAATGTTCGACAATTCAAATGCTCGAATGTGAACCTGTTTATCGTATAAAAAAGATATAATGCTTTTTGTTCGTAACTTAAATTTACCCTTCCTTAAATTTGGAGTTTTAAAAAATTTATTTTCAAAATTAGATTGATTATGAAAGTCATGTTTTCGTAGTTTTTGAGCACTTTATATGCTTCGTAGACCGCATTTTACTACCTATTTTTGCGGGAAACTTTTATCAACAATGACTTTCTGTCGAAAAACGACATTTTTAGTCCATTTGTCCTCCAACTATTGGGCCCTCTATCCGTGGACATATTGTATAATAGTGTATGTAGGTAGATATACATAATAAATAACATGTGATTTGTTTTAAAATGTAATATTTCGATTAGGGCTCCGAATTGTATTAGAATAATTCAAATATTCGAATATTCTAAATTAGAAATTTTTGTTAGTTAAAAAATTCGACAATTCTATGCAGTTTTTTGTGAAATGAACTTTCTCTTTGCGAAATTTTTGTGAAAAACTGGAATTTCATATCGACTAGAGAAAAACTGATAATTTTTTCGTCATCCACGCTAGCAAGTTAGTAAACACATTTCCATTGATTTTTCGATCTTTTGAAGAAAGATAACGAAAATTGTATAACCACAAATCGATTTTCTACATTCTCGAATGTGATGTATTCGAAAATGATCACCCTTTTCCATAGGAATGGTTAGTTTTCGAAAAATAATTTTTTAGATTAGTACGGTTTTTTACAATTTTTAGTTCAAATTTAAACGCCCATAGAAGCCATAAATTATGCTATGAGAATTTGGTAATTTCAAGATTTATAGTGTCATTTCTGCTCTATTAAATAGCGAAAACCGCAGTTTCCTATCGTATTTGGTTATTTTTTTGCATCATATTTTTTGAGAGTCTGCAGTTTTGAACTTTTATTCGCTGAAGTTTTGTGAAAAACTGGAAATCCAGATCGACAAGGTGAAAGTTGAATTTTTTTTCTTCATCTACCCTAGCAAGTTAGTTAGTAAACACATTTTCTTTGATTTTATATTTTTTCTATTATTGAAGGAAGGTAACGAACATTTTATTCGACAAAACGATTTTTTAAATTTTCTGGAAGAATAACATTATCTGATTCGATACTTATACTTTCGAATCTGCTGAAGTGCTGAATTCCAATTCCGTTTTCCGTAGAAACGATTAGTTTTCAAAATGTGAATTTTTAAGGAAAAATTAGCATGATTTTTACAATTTTTAACTCAAGTTTGATTGCCTATAGGTAATTTCAAGATTTATGTAGTTATTTCTGCTCTATTGAATGGTGAAAACCACAGGTTCCTATCGTATTTGACTATATTTTTGAATCGAGAATCTGTAATTTTGAACTTTTTTATTCGCAAAATTTTTCTGAAAAACTTGAAATCGACTATTCAAATAGATATTCGAATTATTTGACTATTCGAATAAAATACAAAACGACTATTCGAATACTTCTATTTTGAAAAATCCGAGCCCTACTTTACACATGCAAAAATTTTTCTATTACCGAAAAATATATGAAAAAATAAAAATATTATTAAACTACTTTACGCACTAGTGCGTAAAGTATTTTTTTTAGGCACTGCATTAAAAAGGTGTATTTTACGAATCTTAGAGAATGCTTATAAGTGAGTATTTTAAGCACAGAAGTAGATAAACTATTTATTTTATTTAAAAACGAGTTTGAAAACTATAGAAGTTGAAACCACAAAATATTGCATGCAAGAGTATTTAAGTAGATAAGATAAATTCAAAAATTGTGTCGACGTATATAGACTTTAAATTTCTTGTTTTAAACGACAAATCTCGCTCCAAATATGTTCACCTAAACTGAATGCAGTCCTAACCATAGTAATAATACTTTCCGAGATATGACAACTTTGCTTTACCGACAACAAATGCTAAAACCAATTATTTATTCTAAAACTGCAGAAGGTAATACCATAAAATTTGGCATGCCAAAATAATTAAACAAGATATTTTTTTAAAATGCAACGACAACGTTGTCACGTCTCTAGATTTCACGTCTTTAAATTCATTATCTTAATTAAAATACTCCAAATAGTTGTACTTAAATTGAATGCTAGTCCAAACCTTAGTTTCGTTTCGTCCCATAATAAGAAACTTTTATTTATAGTACTTTCGTCGGAGATGTAAAAACCGGTAAAAACCATTCTTTGATTCAAAGACTATTGAAGCTGGTTACATAGCATTTGGCATTAGGCATTACAAATTTAACGACAACGCTGCCACATGCCTAATATCATGTTTTATATGAAACCCCCTAATATTTTCACTTAAACTGATTGCTAGTCTTGACGTTAGTGTCATCCGCTTAATGATTTTGCAGCCCGACCTTTGCAACTAACTGCTATTTGGAACGATCTGCTCACTCGAAATTACTTACCTACATTTGCAAGGGTAATTAGGCATGAGAAAATCAAAAATTTTAACGGCAACGTTGCCACGTCTAAATTACTCTACAAACACCCTAAATTTATTATTTGAAACTAAATATCCGATATATTTTCACTTGCGTTGAACGCTAGCCTCGACTTTAGTATTGCTAAACCGAGTGCTAAACTTCTAATTTTTTTCTGCTTTTTGAGATATGACAATACTGTTTTTACAAATACCCAAAAATGCTACGACATCAGGCGCGCAAGAGCAATTAGGCTCGCAATTAGGCATAACAAAATAAAAAATTTTAAGGCCAGCGTTGTCACGTTTAAATTATTAATTGAGCGAAAATATCGGAAATATTTTCACTTGAATTGAATGCTAGACTCGACTCTAATGTTCCTTCAACCAAGAATGATGACTAAGTGCAAGGTAATGTAATGTATGAAGTGACAGAGAGACAGAAGAGGTCTGTAACCTGTTGGTTTTTAATTTGCCCCAGAAGAGTGAAGTTGAAGATGTTTCTGAGGTGAAACACATACTCTCGGACCTAGCGGGCTCTTCTGTAAATATTATTAGTTCAGCTAGATTAGGAAAACGTAATCAAAATGGGCATCAATCACTTAGATTGACTCTTGAGTCTTGAGTCTCCTGAGATGGTCCGTTTAATATTGAGGAATAAGCGTGAGCATGTCAGAAGCTCAAAAGTGTTTTTTGAGCCTGATTTAACCAATGAACAAAGGGCAGAGGTTAACGCTCTGAAAAGCGAACTGCGGGAAAGAAGAAGAAATGGAGAAGCCGGTCTCATTCTAAAGTATATCAATGAGACACCTAAATTAATAACAAAACACTAAAAACACCTTCCAATTGAAAATCTGGAGCCAATTCATCAGTTTTGGTATATTTTCAGAACGTCAGAAGCCTACGCACGAAGCTCCAGCTTCTTTATGAGAATATGTCCTATTCACAATATGACATTTTAGTGATTAATGAGACCTGGTTAACTGCTGAGCTATAGATGTTCGACTACAGCTTATATCGAAGGGATAGGTCCTCGGAAACAAGTACCTTTTCTCATGACGGCGGCGGGGTATGTATTGCTGTCCGTAAGACCCTAACCAGCGCAGATTTGTCAGTTAGCAAAAATATTGAACATCTATTTGTTAAAATCGATGTTGGAAACAACAAGTTTATCTTTGCAAACCTACTTTCCACCACGAAGTGCACAAAAAATCTATGGAGTTTACTGAGACTGTCGATAGTGTGGCTGAGGAATATCCGGAGTACAATCTATGTATATTGGGGGATTTTAACCTTCCATAGTGTGAGTGGTCGAACGACGGAATGGTCTCAGTGGCTGTACCTGTGGCTGAAGTGTCACCTAGGGAGGTTGAATCCATGCAGATTCTCTCATTTTTATGCTATTATCATAATCTCTATCAAGGCAGCACAGTAGAGAATGCTAACCACAACTGGCTGGATCTAGTTTTTGTGCGGGATGGTGGAGTTGAGATATTTGCAGCAGAGGCAGCCCTACTACCCGAAGATGTTCACCATCCGCCACTGCCATGGAAGTTGAAATGTGAATCTTCTTTTAACAACTCTGGAGTGATAGGCGACTGTTTCTATAGAGATTTTGTCTCAGTGGATGTATACGAGGTCTTAAGCTTTGTGTCGCATTTTGATAGGGATGATATGCTTATGAGATGGACTCTTGATGATATGGTCGATATTTTTTATGACATTGTTTACATGACAATTGATATCTTTGTTCCCAAGCAAGGAAGTTTCCCATCTGGTTTTCTCCAGACTGAAACAAATGATAATCGATATCTCTTTTTATCATACAAAATACCGTAGAACTCAATTGCTAGGTGATACTCAGTGTTCTGAATTGCGAGCACGCTCTAAGCACTTAAAAAATCAACGTTATCAAGATTATGTCGCTCTAACGGAATCATCCCTTAGGGATAATGTAAAAAGTTTCTGGAAATTTGTTAACAGTACAAAGAGCAATTGTGGTTTACCTTCTGTTATGCACTATAATAACGTTACTAGTGCCGCTGGTATGGAGATTGTCTGCAAATAAGCTGAATATTTTTCCAAGACATATATTCTGGAGACATCAACCTGTCACGATTTTGCATACCTATCTCATATATCCAAGTTAAGTTTCCACATGTTTAATCTATCATTAATGAGTGGGACAGTCCCAGCATTTTGTAAGGTAAGCTTCATCAATCCTATATTGAAATCTGAGGATCACTCTATTCACTCTCAGGTTAGCAATTATCGACCCATCAGTGTTCGAGAGCCTTGTATGTGATTGATAGCTAGTTTGCAGGGTTGTTTTATTGACCAACAATATGGATATCTTCCTCACCGCTCCACTAAACTGAGTCTTTTAGCATTTACGGATTGAGATCCTTGGAAGAAGGTTATACCGTTCATGCAGTGTATAGAGACTTTACAAAGGCCTTTGACTGGATAAACCATAAGATCTTAATTGATAAGTTGCAAGGTCAGGGAATTTAGGGCGAGCTTTTGGAATGGTTGTCATCTTACCTTACAGAGAGAATACAAATAATGCGCATTCTGTGCCTCCAATCCAAAGAGGTTAAAGTGCCATCTGGTGTATCCCAGGATTCACACCTGGGCCCTCTTCTTTCAATATATATGTGAATGATATTGCCTCTTGTTTTATATTTGCACTTTTTCTAATGTTTGCAGATGATTTAAAATTATATATGAGGGTCAGGAATAACGATGATTACTTGAGATCCTGTGAGCCACTGGTGTGTAATTAGTGGAATATCAGCATGTGCCATTTGATAGTTTTCAGCCGTAATAGAAATACCCCGGATCAAATCTATACCATAAATGGTTCCCTTTGGATTCCTTTATTCAAACTTTTCTTTTAGTCCCCATATATCTATGGCAGTCTCAAGATCTCAGATGCTGAGCTTTGTCAAGCGCTGTGCTAAAGATTTTCTTAATATCCAGTCCATTAAATTATTGTTCTGTTCGTTGGTGAGACCCTATTTATTACTGCTAATATGCCTGGTCCTCTCACTATGGTGTCCACATTCAGGCTATCGAAAGAGTTCAACACAAATTCTTAAGGTTTGTTTCTTTCAGGGAACACCATAGGATTGTGGATATCAATTACTCTAGCATTGAAAGTTCACTCAATATGACTGCGCTTCAGATCAGATGTATTCACAAGAATCTCAATTTGTTTTACAATCTGTTGCACTCTCACAGTTTTAGTCCTGAGCTATTGGGAAAAATTAATATCATGGATCCCTTCTAGGCAAACCAGGCTAATTCAGCCCTTCCAAATTACGCCTCCTCGTACTAACTATGGATATAATTCTTACCTACCTAAATCAGCTAGGTTTGCGAATCAGTATTCTGACAGGTTGGACTGTTTTGGAAACCAGAGGGCTTTTTATTTGATGTGATAGGTATAGCTATTTATTCAGCTCTATTTAATTGTTACAATTGTTGCTTTTTTGTCATTTGCTTGCTTTAGTTGACTTACTTTGTGATATGGATATATGGGAGATTGCTACATGCTATTTCTCTATCATTGTTTCAACAATTTTCAATTTTTTCTTCCTTCTTTTTTGTGTAAATATTTTAATTGGGCAGCTCGTTGATAGATCAATATATAAATAAATAAGATAATGCCACGAAAATGCTACAACATATGGACGCAAAGGTAATTAGTCATGTGAAAATAAAAATTTTTAACGGAAACGTTGCCATGTCTAAATTATTCTACAAGCAGATTAAATTTATTATTTGAAACTAAATATCCGAAATACTTTCACTTGAATTGAACGTTTTTTAGTACCATCTGATGTTGCTATATTTCTATTTCCTCTATTTTCTGAGATATGACAATCCTGCTTTTACAAATACAGGAACGATCCGATTCAAAAGCTAGAGAAGCTGATGCCACGAAAATGCTACAAGTCTGGCATGCAAGGATAATTAATTATTAGGCATGCAAAAGTCAAAAATTGGGTCGGCAACGTTGCCACGGCTCTAGATTTTTCTGCAAGCGGCTCAAATTTATTATTTTAAGTTAATTAATCCAAACATTTTTACTTGACATGATCCTATATTGATTCATTTTTATTCATTCCTACATGCAAAGTAATGTGATAAAACATAAAATCGTATTGACAACGTTGACCGATGCTTTGAAATAGGGACAAATAGTATAAAGGCACCTACCTATAATTAAAACATTGAAAAATGAAATAAACTCGATGATGTTATCGTCAAACCCCGATATAAATCACCTACAAATTATTAATCATAAATCATTTGTGTACGGAAGTGAAAAATACGATCGTTTTCGTTTCGAAATCCCGGATAATTCGTGACAAGGTCAAGAGCACTTATTATTATCAAGCGTGTATTTCCTAACTTAAACACGATATTTCAAGTTAATTATTATTAAAGTCAAGACGTTATTTCATTAAGGAACATATTTTATGGATCAATATAATTATCTTTCTGGCGACAGCCACGATTTAACTCTTACGTTGTACCTACGTTAACGTAATAATAGGCATTTTATTGACTATTATTATAATTATAGTTGTATACACTTTGAATATTATTTCACAATGAAACGCAGAAAATTAAATTCACATCCTATATAGGCACCGAACACTCATTTCTACACGTTTCCAAAATTCCAGATCAAATTCTAACCTAAAAACTCAAATTTTGTGTCGTTCCGGACATGTTCCGTGATACGCTTTTAGACGCTTTAGGCACAGACAGCATTTGGCGAAGTAACAAATTTCATTTGAAGAAAACACATTGCCGTAATAAAATTACTGAAAAATATCCCCAGAAGAAATATTCCATCTTGATTTAGCAACGGCTTTTCCTGTATAATTAATAAACATAAAAACTAATATATTTTGTCGTAATTTACAGAAGAATATAAAAAATAAATGCCAACACTGTTTTGACAACATAATAACAAGGTTGCCGATCTATCAATTATCCATGCATAATTAGTACTACGTGCCAAATTTTGAGGCACCAGCTTGTGTATTTTTTAAATAAAGAAACTTGCCAATGTCACTCATATAAGTTTTCATTTTGTGATCTGTTACCATCAGTTTGGGTTGGTTTAAATAAAGAAACGTGGCAATGTTGCTCATAATTCTTTTTAAATTTGTTATGCCCAATTACCTATTTTTACCAAATTTTGTGGTACCAGCTCTTTTATTTTTTTAATAAACAAACCAGGGAACGTTTCCTTCACAAGTTTTGAATTTGTCATGCTCATATTACCTTTACGCGCCAAACCTTCTGAAACCAGCCTGGGAATTTTCTGAATGAAGAAACAAGAGATGTCGCTCATACAATTTTTGAATTTCTCATGTCTAGTTACCCTTTCGTGCCAAATTTTGTGGTACCTACTACCTTGTGCAGTTTTTAAATGGGGGGAGGCGGGGATGTAGCAATGATATTGATACAATTTTTTTATTTGTCATGCCTATATAATTACCTATGGATAAAATTTTCTTTGGTTTTAGCTCGTGCACCTTCTAATCCAGAAAAGCAATTTTTTGAATTTGTCATGCCTAATTACTCTTGTGTTCCAGATTTTGTGGTACCAGTTTGTGTATATTTTCAATGAAGAAACGTGCGAACATCGCTGGTACACGTTTTCAGTTTATCACACCTAATTACTAGTGCGTACCAAATTTAGTGATATTAGCTAACATTTTGTTTGATTGAAGATACAATTATTGCATTTGTCATGGCTAATTACCATACGTCCCAAATTCTGTTGGACGAGCTTGAGAGTTTATTGAGTAAAGCAACGAAATTATGTCGCTCGTACAATTTTGGAATTTCTCATGTCTAATTACCATTGCGTGCCAAATTTTATTGTACTAAGTTATTTATGGTAATTTTTGAAATGAATGGTACTAGCTTATGTATCTTTCATTCCAGAAAAGCAATGTCACTGACATAAATTATTGAATTTGTCACGTCAATTACTCTTGCGTCCCTAACTTTATGTTACCAGCTTGTGAACTTGTTGAAATATGAAGCAAAGCTATGCCGCTCGTACAAGTTTTGAATTTATCGTGTCTAATTACCCTTGGGTGCCAAATTTTGAATGGAGTGTGGTGGCAATGATATTAATACAATTTCTGAATTTGTGTTACCTTTATATACTAAATTTTCTAGTACTAGCTTGTGTATTTTTTTTTAATTCAGAAAAGCAAAGTTTCTGATATACTTATTTTTGAATTTAGTAAGTTTAGTTTAAATAAAGTGCCAAGGCCGTTGGTACAAGTTTTGAATTTTATAACGCCTAACTACCCTTGATTCCAATATTTTTTGTTTTGTTTGTGTATTTTTCAATCCAGAAAAGCAATGTTGCTGATATAATTTTTCAATTTCTCGTGCTAAATTAATCTGGCTTCCAAATTTTGCGATATTAACTTGTGTTTTATGAATAAAGAAGCGTGCCAATGTCGTTGGCGTAAGTTTTCAATTTGTTACGCATAATTACACTTGCAATCCAATTTTTTAGTACTAGCTTTGGTAATTTTCAATTCAGAAAAGCAATGCTACTGATACAATTTTTGAATTTGTCGTGCCTAATTAATCTTACCTTCCAATTTTGTGTTTTTTGAATAAATAAGCGTGCCAATGTTGTTGGTAAAGGTTTTCAATTTGTTATGCCTAATTACCCTTGCATTCCAATTTATTTGGTACTCTTGTGTAATTTTAAATCCAGAAAAGCATTGTGGCTGATATAACTTTTGAATTTGTCGTGCCTAATTAATCTTGCGTTCCAACTTTTGTGATAACAGTTTATATATTTTATTGAATGGAAAAACGTGGCAATATTGCCGACAGAATTTTTGAATTTGTTATACCTAATTTTTTTGCAGATTTTAAAAATTAGATATTGATCTATACTAAGAGTGAGACTGAGTAAAAAAATTAATGTTTTGTTTAAAATAAGACATTTAAATGCTTATAGAAAAATCTAAAACCGTCTCAACAACAAAATTTTGAATTCCAATTATTACTCTTTTATGTCAAATGTTGCTAATTTAGTTTTAACGGTTTTAAACGAAGTAAGCACTCACATGCATATACAAGATCTTTCAAAATAATGAAACATTGTTAATATCTCTGAAAAAAATTTTTTTTTGCCAAAATACTCGAATCGGTTTTTGTTTCTAATTAGGCTTATTTTGAAACTCCGTATGGTTATTCGGGTATATTCATATAGAATATGAAGACATTCTCGATTTTTGAACATGCTACCTGTCTTTTGAACACCCTACTTGAAAATAATAAAAAAACATCTTATTTTTTTATCTTATTTGGTAATATATTTAAGAGTCGAAAAATGTTCATTAAGGCAATGAAAAAGTATGTACATATTATATCTTCATACGAAACTTAGATTTATTGAAATTAATTCGTCCACCATTTTGTCTAAACGGTATCTTACCATGTGTGGTTCTTTGTTGCAAAAAGCTATGAAATAATACAATTACATACTTTTCATGAGTATAATATGTTACGTCAAAAATTGTCCACCCAAATAAAAAATCGACTGTGAGCGTTTCTCTGTCAAAATTTATATTTGGGCGACATTTTCAATATTCTATTCATTTAAAAGATTCTATATATGTATTATTATACGTATGTATATCTTTAATAACGTAGTATTTTTCAACTTTTTACACGATTTCCCGATTAGTATTTCCGACTGCACACTGAAAATTATAAGTAAGAGAACACACACTGTCTCACCTAATGTTATTTGTAATATGTGGTTTAACTCTTATCCAGGCATTATTTCCATGCGGACGGCGCGCATGAAGCGAAATTCGGAACGGGGTCAACATTTTTTGGCTCATGGCTGGCATTATCAGAAAATGTATTATCACATCGTATTTCTCAAAGTGACGAAGGTGCCGGAATAGACATATTATTTCAGCGTGTCTTTCTTTTGGGCCAATACAGGGAATGTTCGGAAAGTAAAGTGGAATGTTTTTTCGAAAGTTAAGTCTGAACTCTATGCGAATTCCTGCCGACAAAGTCTTCACAAATGTTGAACAGTATATAATACAAGGTGATACATTTAAAATCCAATCGTTCTTCCCTTTATACGGGAAACCATGCACATTAGAATTCTTGGAAATACACCAAATCAACCTTAAATAAGGCAGCAGTGGTACCCGTAGGCGAAGGCTAAGCCACCGAAGGCGGAAAATTTGGGGGGTGCCACGCCCAATTTTTATCCAAAAGTCGTTAAAATCATTAAAAAACAAGTATTCGACACCCTCTTGAATGGCAAATAGCTTGAATGGTATGTTGAAAAATGAGTCGGTTAAATTCCCAGGGGAAGGGGACAATTCGAAAACTTTACCGTTTGGGAAAAAAACTTTATTAGGTTTTTTGCATGTAATGTTACGATCTTGGATTAATTTTTTTTCTTTATGCATCAACTTTTAATGAGGACAATTTTTTTTCTGAGAAATGAATAGTAGGTATAATAATAGAAGAAGCCAAACTTTCGGCCGGTTACCGTACTATATTACTTGTAGCACGTATTTACTCTTAATTATTTTAGCTTTTATCCTGAAAATGTATAATAGTAATTATATTATAAAATAGGTAGTAAAATAATAGTACAATTCTTGAAAATCTACATATTCTATTTTATTACTTCTATTTCTCTATTTTATTTCTGATCTAAAGTTACCAAAGTGTCCAAAATTATTATTTCGTCATTCAAAATTATTTGAGAAGAATACCTTTTACATCTAATTTCCAATCTGTGTGCTTCTCGTGAACTTAATCCAGGGACATGATGTTGCATAAGCCTTAAAAATGTATTTAATAAAACTGTTACATTAAAATTAAAAATGAAAAATCGTCCGGTATATTATGAACAATAGAGAGGGTACTTGACATGGCGCATTTCCTGAACTTTGTATGACCTTTATTAGAATTAGAAACGAGCGTAAAATAAAAAACGAAAATTACGAATGCATGCATAAAAAACAAACAATTACCTTGGGAACGAAGTCAAGAATCTCTCAAATCTTCTCGCCGATATAGACAATACTCGTCTAGACGCCATATTTGTACAATGCACTATTTGTTGCAACGTATATTATGCAAATTGTTTATTTGCATTTGAATTTAGATTCTATAATTCGCTCGGTATATTTGCACTGAACTTTCTGACTAAAGTCTACAAAAAAGTCTTTTGACACACATAAAAAGTAGACTTGTTCGGGCACTATGGCAAAAGTTCTGCATACTGTAGAAGGATGACACCGAGACCGTTGATGTCATCAGTTCAGGAATTTTCTTTACCTATCATAGAAGAAAACACAAATATATATTTCCTGTAAATATTTTGAGTGCCGTGATTATTAGGTACAGGATGTCCGAAAATTCCGGGTGTAATTACTTATGATACTTAACGGAAAAAAGGTGAATTCATTCATAAAACACGATTGGTATTTGGAGGCCTTCGAGCTCGTCACATCGTTACCAGTTTAAAGGCACCTTCTACACCGAAAGAAAATAGCAGAACATTCAATAAATTTGCACTGCCTTTTTACACTGAAAAATGAATTATGCTTTTAATGTAAATCTGTATCGAAACTCTCCTACAAACCAGCGTCCTCAAAGGCTTAATATCCCAGATGAAGACTATTGAAATTTAAGAAAATGGCAGTTATTTTGAACTCACAAAATGGCGGTTTTTTTTCTTCGACCAGTGGCGTAATTACATGTCGCTATTTATTATTATTTTTATTAATATTTTTAATTAATCTTAGTTAATATTAAGACCGTTCGATTTCAGGAAAAATTGCAAAATACTCTTTTGTTGTAAATTGTTAGAAGTGCTTATAAATTATAAAAATATAATTATACGAAACCAAGACAATGCTACGTGTTCCCGAAAAAACGGTGACAAGAACACTTTTAACTACGCTACTGGTTGATTTTCAGACTAAGAAGGTATCTTTTTATTAATTCAAAAGTACCTATATAATCTACCGATAAGGAAACATTTTTTTGTATTTGTTTCAACACCCTGTACTGGAAATTAAGCATCTGGGGACAGCTTTTTTTTAATATATATTTTTTTAAATATCACTTGGAATTACACCCTGATATTTTAGACAGTACTTAAAAAACACTGTATACAGGCTAAGGAAAGGTGACGAATTAATTCGATGGAATGGGCGGAATAGTAATACAAAAATTGATATTATATTCAATAAGTAGGTGCATACATATTATGTACACATACTTATTCGACTTCTTTCTATCTTCTATTAAAATACTTGTTGTTATTGTTATACAGGGAGTTCTCTCATTACGGTCCCAAACAGCCTCGTAATATTTAAAAACGAAAAGTTTCCATAAATATGTTTCGGAGATAATTCGATGTTCAAAAAAATATAAAAAATGCTTTATTAAAATTGTTTTCGACAGTAATTGAAAATTTACATTAGATCAGTCAAAATTAATGTACAAGATTAGGTATTAATTATAAACAAAAGTGCAACATTGAAATACAATTTTCAGACGAGGTTCATTCTTATAATACCCGGGCACAATTTAAACTTTTTCAAACAAATGCTGAAACTATAGGACACAACAATACTATTTCAAAAGCCTCCAATGCTTTCAATCAATTACCTATAGAGATAAAATTGGCATCTACAAATTATAAGTTCTCTAAAATGATTAAAATATATTTAAGCACTCTGTAAGCTTGTTTAGCACCTTGGTTGCTGTATTTGGTGATGTCTTGTATTATTCTAAGTTTTTGGTTAAGTAAGGAGCATGCACTGTATCCTTTAATAATAATTATTCTCGATACCAATGCTTTACGCATTATTTAGAGAGTTTAATTGTATACTTGTATTAAAAAAAGTTTTCTTGAATAAAGGTCATTTTCAAAAAAATTCACTCTTATGAGAAAATGTTAAGTTATTTTTTGCATATACTTGGATGTCCTCTTATCTGGATTTTTTAAAAACACGCAAACTTTCTATTACTGGCACTGCAATGGTTAATAATAAACCTATAAAAACAAATTGTTATGCAACCCCATTACATTTTTAGATTAGGCTGGATACTAAACTTTTATTAAAAGAAAAATCGAGGAAACAGAATTTTGGCACCCCTTTTAGTTTTTAGGGTACAGGGCGTTTTAAAAATGTTTAACTTTTTGGCTGCCCCTCGTATCTTTGTTAAGCACAAAATATCAATTCTTCAAAAAATAACTATTCCTCTACAAATTAAAAATTTGGGATGTTTTCCTGTCATCCATTCAGTCTCCCGCAAGAGTGTTGGTATAATGTATATTACAGAAACGGGTTAAGCCACTGAACGTTTTTAATATAAGTAATTAATATTGATCAAAGAATGTTAATTGAGAATAAAATATATATATTTAAAAAACAACTTGTAATACCAAACTTACGTCATATTTTTTAACTTGCTCCACAAAAACGACTCTCGCTAATAATATTTTAATTACTAAGAAATATTATTACACAACCAACGAACCGATACGATTAAATTATAGATAATAACTATTATTCTAGGTTAGGTAATAATAATGGCGAAAATATCGCGATTTATCGATGGCAATTTTATATACCTACATGTACGGGCTTCGTTTTATTAATACCAATACGCAAAATGAATTGCTCACGTGTAGAAAAACAATTGATACCATGACGTAAAAACTTGATTGTCGTGGAGCAGGACTGAATAAATCCGAATACACAAGGCGGTGGATTAAACCGTTTCAATTTAAGTTTAAATTTAGGTTTCTGGCAACGGGACACTGTATTTTTTGGGAAAAGCACGACGCGCAGTTTGTTTGTCGAAGTTCGCAAAGTACTGACCTGCTTTATTAAAACCTTGGTAATGCGTATAATATTTGCGCCATTTAAACGGGACTTTATAAAAAAAACTGTTACCTCGGACCAAGATTTACCATAATGACGGGTTTTGGCTGGTTATCGGTCGGAATAGCGAATTACAGTAATCTATTTCGGAATTTTGATGACCTTTATTTGCTGGATCAATTAATCAACTTTTCCAATGAAGGTAGTGGGCGCGGGTGGGTCAATTTGAACCTGATAATTTGGCGAATGCGCCTGTAATTTATTTCTACAGCAGCAATAACAGCTATAATTTATAAAAATTAATCGGTTCTTTCAGTAGCTCTTTCCATCCCTGGCATGTTATTAATAAAGTATTTTCCATTCACCTAGATACAAGATATATCACAATGGATCAATTTTAATGAAAAATTTAAATTAGTCCAATTTTATTTAGCCTTATTGTCGAGTTTAGGTAATGAAAAAACTTCATATAGGTATTATATTTATTACTTATATGGGACATGGGACAATCTAAAAATTCGATATTTCTACGCAGGGCCGGATTGCATATTGGCATTCCCTTCTACTATAGCGCGATTGGTCGCGGTGACTTATTGTTAGGTATTGTAACTAAATTCCTGTTACGTTTCCTCCTACGGTATCGTTATGCTCGCGTCTACCTACCGCAAATTTTCCACCTTCAGACCTGCGCCTTTGGTAGCAGCCCGGTGTTGTTCTAATATTTCACGTGTGGCCCTCCGCTCGCTTTGCTCGCTCCGGGGGCGCGACCAAACAAAACTAACCCAATCTAACCCATGGCAATGCCCAAAATCAAGAAAAAAGAACTTTGAAATATATTTGAAATAGCACGTAGATACATGGTAATTTTTTATATTTTCCCACCCCCCTTAACTTTTTTGTGCCACTGTTTAGAAAAAAGATGTAAATATAAAAGTTGTAGTGCTGGAAAAGTAGTTCTCAGAAAACATATTTTTGTCTATACAGGGTGTTGCCAAAAGTGCGAAAAACAAAAAAAATATATTTTTTCCCCCCAGGGCGAAAGATCTTTATTCTCCGATTATAAAAATATATAATTTGTCTACATTTGCTTAAGCAATTTCCAAGCTACTTGCCTTTAAATGTTGACAAAGCATGAATTCAAACCAATCGAAGTAGCCTTGCTCGCCATTAAGAAAAATATGAAATGTGTTAAAATAGCCGTGAATGACAGTGACAAAAACAGCTATTATGTCAAATTATTGGCTCTATTTTTTATGAAGGTTCCCTAACTGGCGAAAGATATTTACAATTTTTAAATCAGGAAACAGAGATTCTCTTGGTATGCTTCCAATTCGCCAATCTGCTCAAATAATAGGCGGCGAACCGTCCACTGGCCATCGAACAGCCCAGATCTAACGCTCTTAGATGCGTTTTTGTGGGGATATTTAAAAACAAAGTTTATGCTCAGAGAAGTGCCATTATTAAAGGGCTCAAGGTGAGAATTGTATACTATATAAACGACCTTAACCAGAACAATCCAATTTTTATTACCCATGCGACAAATAAATTAGAAAGCGACTTCCGAGATTGTATCAATAGTGGGCATATTCAACAATATTTGAAATACTGAAGTTTTTATTATCAAACATGTTAAGATACGAATTTGTATATAAAATTATTAAAACAATGATTTATTTTATTTAAATCAACTTTTAAAGTTAAATAGCTCAGAAATGGCTTAAGCAAATGTAGACAAATTATATATTTTTGTAATAGGAGAACAAAGATCTTTCGTCCTGAGGAGAAATATACAGGGTGTTCCATTTAAAAAATATATATTTTTTTGTTTTTAATACTTTTTGCAACACCCTGTATAGACAAAAAAATGTTTTCTGAGAACTACTTCTCAAGCACTACAACATTCCTATTTACATATTTTTTCTACACAGTGGCACAAAAAAGTTGATGGGGGTGGGAAAATATAAAAAATGACCCTGTACATATGCGTGAAGGCAAGGCTCAAAATTGCGGTAGATAGACACAAATTAGCGTGGTTGGGTCGCGTTTAAGTCCTCGCGTTAGTTTGATTAATTTATGTTCGTAACATAAGATAATCCGTTTTCTTATCCCTACTTGACTATTATTATATCGAACTACAAAATAGTTTTTAACTAACTTAAAAAGAACATAACCGCCCACACCACAAGCACATGACCACTGCACACTGCACTACTTGAGCTCTTGAAAACGATTGATGGATTGCACTATAAATACATTCAAACGTTCCGCAACTACAAGTATAGTTAGGAATGTCTGGTATTAACTTCACGCAACCAACAGAATCACTAACCCAAACTAACTGAAGGCATGCTCAAAATAAAATAAAAAAACTTTAAAAAATGCTACACACACGAGACCAGCAGCTAAAAAATGAGACCCAATCGCGTTAGCGTGGAAGGAAGCGTAAATATGAATTCAGTGAAAATCTGTAACAGGTCACCGATATCAATCGCGCTATTATAATAGTATTGATTTTTTTATACAATGATAATAGGTAATGTTAATATAAGGCCGAATTTAAGCACAGGCTCCCTAGGTTGCAGTCTATGAGCCTGCACCACTGTACCACTGCCCAACTGAAAAATGAAGATAATTCTACATTAATTTTTAAAATCATTTCTTCTGTTTTAATAAATAAATAGTATAAAAGTTTACTGAACTTGAATTATCATGCATCATTTGCATTTGGGTTAATTTAATGTGGTGTTTGGATGTTTGACTAGCCTAAAGAGAATATCGCCCACTGTCTGCCAGGCGGTAGTTTCATGTAGGCGACAGAAAATATGACGGGCATACAGGAGCGAGGGTGACAGAAGGCATTGATGTTAAATGCCATCAATGAGTTAAAACGGTTAATTTTGGATCAAGTTGCCAGAGAAAAATAGCTTCGATCGAGTTTAACTTTTCATAATATGTTTTACAGGTTCATTTAAAGTTTACAAAATCGTAATTATGACGTTTACTCAATTTTTTCAAATAGAACAAAGGTGACTCATTACCATATCTAGAAAGGGCATCTTGTTACGAACAATTTGATACCACACAATCGATATTTTGAATAAATATCCAGTATCATAATATGTCTAAAAGCTCTAATAGTTGATTGTGACGGCCATTAAACTCGCGACGCGCGCGCGACACGCACGAGACAGTCCAAAATTCCTAGGTGTAAATGGGGAGCGCGAGCGGCGCTAGCGCCGCGCCGCGCCGCCTGTCCGAGGCGCGTCACTACCCGTCTGCTGTCGGTTTTTCGACGCAGCGGTGCTAGATTTGGTTCAATTGTACAGATCTGGTACAATTTAATACAATCTATACATCTGTACATTTTTGAGGATTCTGGTACATTTTACTTATTGCTAAATATATCACGGTCGAGATCAAGAAAAAAATACTAAAACTTAAACAACATCACACCACCCGGCATTTTAAAAGTAGTCGTAGAAAAAGTATAGTACACTACTTGAACGGTAATTTGCTTATTACAAACGAGGAAGATTACAGTCCTCGCTCGTTGCGCCCGCTCGCGCAGCAATCTTTCTAATTTGTAATAAACTAGAATTGAGGAAATTTTCATAAATAGTTTTCAAAATGGAGTTTTGTTACAATCGAATTTAACCAAAATCTATCAAGATTCTAAATAAAAGTAAAATACATCGTCTGCGACGAATCAGATGTCAAATCGACTAGACATAGTATCAGTAGAGATGACCAAAAGTTCCTGAAATCCTTGGGTCTAATATTGATGTTGTCTTCAAGTGAAAAGATTGAACTTTTCGGCGAACCTGTTCTTGACAGCTCAATAGCAAGTTTTCAAGAGCATACCTACTGCCATAGTGATATATTTTTATGTTAAAAACACGTTTATATTTTTTGAATATACTATAAAAACAATCCTAGCTTTCCTTCATTTATGTCTCCAACTCCTAATAAGAGGATAAAAAGTAAAAAATTAAATGAGTACCAAATTCTTAATTTTAAAATTCTTGACAAAATGGCGAAGGAAATTATATTATATCGGATTGTGATCAACATTCGCCAGGGGGAAATTCTGATGTAGTTAAGATACCGTATGATGGGAGGATTCAAGAAATAATGAATAATAACCTGTTTTGCTTCTTTTTCTCGAACTACTGGAGCAAACTAATCGAAAAGTGAAGTGAGTCCCACGAAATTACGATTTTTGAGAAGCTATGAGTTTTGGAGTGTCCTAACTTGCAAAAAAAAGAAATCGTTGACATTTGCTCTAAAAGGCTAATTTGCCTTTATAAGACTGATGCTGACATTTTTTTTCAGATATACCGTGACCTGAAGGATAGTTCGAGAAGAAGAAGCAAAACAGGTTATTATTCATTATTTTTTGAATCCTCCCATCATACGGTATCTTAACTACCTCAAAATTTCCCCCTGGCGAATTTTGAACACAATCCAATATGATAAAATATTCCTTCGCCATTTTGTCAAGAATTTTAAAATTTAGATTTTTGTCCTCCATTTTCTTTTTATCCTTATTAGGAGTTGGAGACATAATAAAGGAAAGAAAGCTAAGATGGTTTTTATAATGTTTTAAAAATATAAACGTGGTTTCAACTTAAAAGTATATCACTATGAATCTAGAAGCACGAAATAATATTATTTGGAAACTTGAGGAATATAGGTATCTACGAGTGTACATCGGGAATACTGGAGCAAACTGATCGAAAATTACGATTTTTAGAAGCTATAAGTTTTGGAGTGTCCTAACTTGCAAAAAAAGAAATCGTTGACATTTGCTCTAAAAGGCTAATTTGTCTTTATTAGACTGATGCTGACATTTTTTTTCAGACATACCGCTACACGAATGATACTCCCAATGTACACTCGTAGATACCTATATTCCTCAAGGTTCGAAATAATATTATTTCGTGCTTCTAGATTCATAGTGATATATTTTTATGTTGAAATCACGTTTATATTTTTAATACATTAAAAAAACAGGTTTCTTTCATTTATGTCTCCAACTCCTAATAAGAATAAAAAGTAAAAAAATTAGATGAGGAAAAATATCTTAATTTTAAAATTCTTGACAAAATGGCGAAGGAAATTAATATTATATCGGATTGTGTTCAAAATTCGCCAGGGGGAAATTCAGAGGTAGTTAAGATACCGTATGATGGGAGGATTCAAGAATTAATGAATAATAACCTGTTTTGCTTCTTCTCGAACTGCTAACGCAAACTGATCGAAAATTGAAGTGAGTCCCACGAAATTACGATTTTTGAGGAGCTATGTTTTGGAGTGTCCTAACTTGCAAAAAAAGAAATCGTTGACATTTGCTCTAAAAGGCTAATTTGTCTTTATGAAACTGAAGCTGATTTTTTTTTTCAAACATACCGTGACTTGAAGGATATTCCTCAAATTTCGAAATAATATTATTCTATGCTTCTAGATTCATAGTGATATATTTTTATGTTAAAATTACGTTTATATTTTTAATATAATATGAAATCAATCTTAGCTTTCTTTTATTAATGGCTTGAACTCCAAATAAGAATAGAAAGTACAAAAAAAATAAATGAGAAAAATCTTAATTTTTCAATTCTTGGTGAAATGGCGAAGAATATTTATATTTTAAAGGATTGTGCTCAAAATTCGCCGAGGGAAAATTCTGAGAAAGTTAAGATATTGCATGATGGGAGGAATGAAGAAATAATGAATACCAAGTCATTTTGCTTCTTCTTCTCGAACTACCGGAAGTAAATTTATCCAAAATTGAAGTGGGAGTCACGAAATTACGATTTTTGAGAAGCTATAATTTCTGGAGTTCCTAACTTGCAATAAAGAAATCATTGACATTTGCTCTAAAAGACTAATTTGTCTTTATTGAACTGATGCTGACTTTTTTTCCAGGCATACCGTGACCTGAAGGATATTCCCGATGTACACTCGTAGATACCTAATTAGTATTCCTCAAAATTCGAAATGATATTATTTCGTGCTTCTAGATTCTTATATATTTTTTATTTTTGTACGTTACCTATAATAGACCTGTTTTGAAAATATTTTTTTTGTGTTACTCATATAGGTAGGCAACTAGTAAATTGTACTTTAGATACGTACCTACTTTCCGATATTTCTTTGATTTTCGTGTACTTAAACATTTTTTAACTTTTTTGTACGTTACCTATAAACTAAAAAAGATATATTTTCGCACTATGCTACTTATAAATTATTTTTATTTCAATACTCGAGACACGAGACTATCGAGACTGACGTGACGAGACTCTCGGTCGCGAACCTTGAAGTCTCGGTCTCTGGTTATAATTCCTAGTCTCGTCTCGGTATCGGTCTTGAATTTCGATACGAGACAAGACGAGACGAGACCGAGACTAATCTCGTCGAGACCGAAGCACTATAGCTACAAACCATATGGATCACCGACAATGAAATTCCGATGAAATTCGCATGTATATATCAGAAAGTTATATTTACATTGAAGGTAAAATTACTTTACACCAAGCGACCAAGCAATGCCACAAAACCGTGTGTTCCTTGTCTAATAATGCCCTCGCTTTCCTGTTCGATGAAATTCGCTCTGAAATGGGTGGAGAACAAGTGACTGTGGTTTGTAAGCCAGGAGTAACAACAACATTAAAAACAATGGCATCCTTTGGATCTACACAATTGAAAATGCTGTAATCTTGCGGCTGGAAGCTATCGGCCAAAGAACCTTTTTTTTTCTGGAAAATTACTATTAAAACATTTGATGGGTTTTGCCGAAGCTACTTGCTGTTCTCGTTATGTCATATAGTATGTCAAACACAGGTCAGGGTGAGGGCGAACCCTATCGCTTCTCGAACAGCTTTTTTCGTTTAAAATCGATACGATCCAGGCAGAAGCATAAATCATAGTGCTAGTAGTTGCCGGGTTATGACAAACTTTCACAGATGGCGCTTCCGTTATTATTCCGCTGGTTGTATATGCTCGAGTTGGTTGAAATGTGTTTCGCTTTGCAATTGCATGTTCTGGGTTCTGGCTTTCTGGCGAAGGAAAAAGTTGGAGCCTCCTATACGGTAATGACGGTAAATTTGAAAGAATCGCAAAAATGTAAAAAAAAACCCTCTTATAATATAAATTAAGTACAAAAATTCTGAATCTGGTACAATTTCAGTTCAAATATGATACAATTTTTAGTTTTTTGCTGGCAACGCTGTTTCGACGGCAGATCACAGAAAGAGCGAGGCGCAGTGTGGACGTGTACTAGTAGGCGGGTAGCAATAGCGCGAGAAATCAGTGAAGAAGTGCAATTAGAACTTATAGATTTATACGGTATAAGAATTCCCCGTCGCGTCGTTAAAAATTAATGGGACAGCTAATCTAAAAATATATTTAAATTAATAAAATACTGGATTTGTTTGCTAATGATTACCTATCCTGCGCTGAAATTGTTTGCCTCATATATGTCTATTTTTTTTGAAATTTTTGGTCCGATTTTTACTAATAGATTTTCAAAGTCAGTTGGAATTATTCTTGTATTTTTTTTTTGTAATGACAACTAATGTGCTAGAATCTCAAATCGTTCATTAACTTCTGATTGGCTCTTCATTTTTACACTTCACTACGCCACCATTTTCGTTTTTTTTTTCTAATATTAAATGAGATGCAATGAACATCACCAGGGCCGTAACTAGGCGTTCTCCATGGGAGGATTTAGGTTAGATAAGAAGAGAACTTGTAGGGAATTAAGTTAAAAAGTCCCGCAGGACCGCCGGAGGCAAACATATTTTGGAGCCATGGGGGGGTTCAAACCCCCTCCCCCCCTTATCTAGGGCCCTGAACATCATACCACCGCATAACAATAAACAGGCTGCAGCTTTCTCCTCGTTCGACATGTTTTCTACACAAAAACACTGATGCACCTTGCTAGTCGCGTGGCAGGCGCGTCTCTATACATAGCTCACAGCAGGCGCGCGGCAAACGCGTCGCGTGCTGACGCGTACGCGTAGCAGGCGCGCGGCAGACGCGTCGCGTGCGTGTCGCGCGCAAGTCTCGTCAGGTCTGTACGCACCTTAACCGGCATCGTTGATAGTGAATATGATATAGAAAGTCAATAACCAAATTTTGCAAATTTTAGAAGAGGGCTGGGACTCAATATTGTTTTAAACGTCTGGGCATCTGAATAATACTTATGACAGTTCGTTTAATTTAAAATAATAATATGCTCTTTTATCGTCTAAACTCCGTTTAAAAACGATTTTAAATGGCAAAATTGTATAAAAATCCGAAAATTTGGACTTTTTTTAGGACGATGGCAGTGACTTCGGACGAATTTGTCGGGATTTTGAAGCGAAAATTCATTTTAAATTCAACCCTCCATTAAAAATAAGTTGTGCTATGGATTCAAGTGAACCTCCAACATTCTAAAGCTGCCTCTAGCGTACTTAATGAGTTCACTAGGAACACGTTTGACATAGGGCTGATTCAAGAGCCCTAGGTAAATGGAGGAGCAATTCGTGGGCTCCCAACACAATCATGTAAGTTGATTTATTCTACTACGCATGAAACGCCCAAAGCGGCTTTACTATTTGGTAAAAATGTTAAATTTGTTCCAATTACAGAGTTCATGAACAGGGACCTGGTTGCAACCTTAGTGGAAGTACCCACCAATCGAGGCAGAAGAAACATCGTGGTGGCCTCAGCATACTTCCCAGGTGACGCACATGACCCACCACCAACCAACGTACAACGACTAATAAGCTGGTACAACAGGCAGAACAAACAGGTAATTTTGGGCTGTGACGCCAACGCGCACCACACGGAATGGGGCAGCACGAACATCAACCCTCGAGGTGAGTACCATCTTGAATATTTGATATCTCATAACTCAGACATTATTAATAGAGAGAATAAACCGACCTTTATGAATGCGATTAGAAAAGAGGTCTTAGATCTAACCCTAGCTACTCCTTTCATAACTAACCAAATTATTAACTGGCGGGTATATATGCACATACGGTTCGACGTGGAGGCAGAGGTACAACACCTGGATGAAAATCGTGTACCCAAACTAACTGACTGGGTCCTCTATAAGGATTA